>CBVK0100189286.1:0-13996 GCA_900067695.1 Picea abies | reverse complement strand
ATATATATATATATATATATATATATATATATATATATAATATTTTAATGAATAATAATTTTTCAATATTATTTTTATCACAATTAACTTAATAATATTTTTTGCATTTTATAAACAAATTTGTATTTTTTTTCAATTCGATTATAAAAATATAAATAAAAAACAATATTAAAGCAAAAGCCCATAATATATATAAAAAACTAAAATTGATCTATAGAAATTTATTAAAAATAAAAAGTTATTGAATTTATTTAAAATATTATTTCAATACATTAAGAAAAACATTTAAAATAATTAAGTTATTAAAAAAATTATAATATTTAAATAAAAAATTAAAAGAAAAAATATAAATTTTCATTATTGATATTCATATTTAATAAATTTTTGTTTGATTCATATTCATATTTAATGGATTTTTGTTTGTTCAATTAAGCTATTGGATAGTGGGATTGGTAATACAAGTGTACCTCAAAAACCTCAAAGCTAAGGAGAAAGTTATGTTTCCATATGACATGTATTATTTGGGTTGCTTTTGTATTGGATGACTACAAGAACTATATAGTGAAGTTCAGGAAAAGTTAAGTTTGCTCTCTATAGTGAAATATAGAGAAATTTTTGTTTTGTATTGGATGACTACAAAAACTATATAGTGATGTTTTTAAGAAAAGTTTGCTTGATATGAATTTTTTGCATTTTTGCTTCTGTATTGGACGACTATAAGAACTATATAGGGAAGTTCTTAGGAAAATGTTGCTCTATATAGTGAAATTCTTAAGAAAAGTTTGTTTATTTTTAAGGGGTATAAGTAGGGTTGGATCAAAGAGTGGAGATGGAAATATTTTTAAGTTTTAAGATTTTAGATATATGAGTGTTGGATGTGTTCATGCCTTATAAATATGATTGTGGTATAGTGATTGGTTATGATTGTGGTATAGTGATTGGTTGAACATTGTTATGTAAATAATTTATATTTAAAATTTAAAATTTAATATTTAAATAGTAAATATAATATATATATATATATATATATGATTATATAAATAATTTGTATTTTTTTTTTAAATTTAAATAATATTGTAATGAAATAAAAGAATATGTGAGAAAAATATTTTTTTTTAAATTATAGCAACAATATATATAATCATATATATTTTTGAATTTTTTTATTAGAATCAACAATAAATTTATTATTTTTTTTTGGTCAAATTTGATCAATCTCATCAATTTCATGGAAAGTCTTCATAGTTCAACTCTTAACACATTACAATGGAGTATCACCAATCTTTTATAGGTTTTCATTACATGTAAAATGTCCATTATTGACCTAACAACTTTGACTTTTTAACCAAGTCAAGCTATGTCAAGACATTAAGGTTCAAATTTCAAACCTCAAGACATTATAAGATTCAAATTTCAAACCTAAGATAAGCATGTATAGTCAGGTCTTAGTAGTATGTCCATTTACATTCAACTCCATTACTTTTTTTTTCATTGTTTTTGTCTTTTACATCCCCGTCCTCTTACCTTGTGATTCATAAACTTTTGATGCTACTTCTTGACAGACAGATATACAACTAGAAAACAAATCCAACCACACCAAACATATCCATCCATCAGATCCAAACATCCAAACCATATATCATTCATACACTCCGAGCCCAAACCCATTGCTTTTCAAATTTCAGTGTTGAAGCCAACCTTGCTCTGATACTGGACTTCATGACGACATCCACACTCATGCTTTCAAACCCTGCGATCAAATATCGTAGAGTACACCACTGATTTACGAAAACATGCGATCAAATATCATGGAGACTGGAGTACACCGCTGATTTTACGAATTCTCTATCTTTGGATAACTCTGAACCCAAATAGAGAAACCTTGTCGGAATACATTACTTTGTAGCTTGTTTATATGCTTAAAACATTGGTCTCTTCACGAACAGAGAGCGCTTCTGTGGTTGTGAAGACTTCCCGAAAATTCGATGTATATGGTTCTGGGATATTGTGCTGGAGCTTATCAACAGCTTAAAGCTAACAAACTCAAGGTTTTTGCAGTGGACGAGGAACGCAATAGCAGAAACTAATTGCATTGAGCTCATTGATGGCTTGCTTGAGAAGCGATTTAGAATTTCACAATGAAATCCGGAGAGTTATAAGAATAGGTACACATGAAAGTCCGCAAATGAGGCCAGCGATGGATGTGGTTAAAATCTTGGGGAAGATTACGTTAAAAAGGCAGTGGATTATTCCATCTCTGTCCTATAGAAAATGGAAAATCATGTAGAAAAATGATAAACATGAGGAACTTTTCTGTAGCATAGATCATTTGCACTTCAATATATAATATATAATAATAATGTACAACTAAAATCATTTTTTCAAATTCTCCATGAAAACTGTCCTGTTCAGCACATTGAATTGCAAGAAATTATTAGATAAAACCAAAATGACTATTTTAAAATGGCGTAAGAAATATTCAGGTTAGAAAAATGACTAAAGAAATATTCAAATTACAAATTGGATGTTTAAAAGTTATGTAGTTAGGTAAATATTAAAAAATATATATAATTATGAGGTTCATCATCACCACAACTAAAAGATAGGGTGTATGTATTTTTCTCATGATACCATACAACTCAACTTTCTCTATGTATATTACCACTATTCATGCTCAATGTTTGTGTCCACTATTACTTTGCTTATCCATTTTAGAATTGGATATTATAGAAAAAAAATGCTGTAAAGTTGAGCACTATATAATAGCTAATTTATCCTTTAACAAAATTAGTGTAGAGTTGAGCCCTATATAATAGCTAGTTTATTCCTTGACAAAATTAGTGTAGAGTTGATTCCTATATAATATTCCCTTTATATTTGGTAAAGAATGGAGCTCGTTTCTCTTCAATTCACCTATTAACTCATCCCATCTCGTTTAAGAACGTTGCAAATATTTTTCACTTGGGTTTCCCTTTATATTTGGTAAAGAATGAAACTCGTTTCATTTCAATTAAGTATGAGCTCATCCCATCTCGTTTAAGAATGTTGCAAATATTTTTCACTTGTGCTATCAACAAGTCTTAAATTTCTCAATCATTTGTGACTATTACCATTATTATTTTTAAATTTAAACATTATAACTTGTTTATAATTTTTTATATATCAAATTTTAAATTTTTCAATCATTTGTATCTATTATCATTATTATTCTTAAATTTTATCATTATAATTTATCTATAATTTTTTATAAAAAATTCTTCAAAATGATATTTAACTCAAACATGTAACTTAAACTCTCAACTCCTTCCCATAAACCTACAATTCTTCACACCTTTGGATCTCATTTTATAAGATGAAGATAAATGCTCTCAAAGTAACATCCCTTGTTCCACTTAGTGACTTTTGGTTTTGAAGATACAATTCACGCATAAGTTTTGTCTCCGGAGGATAGTCGAGAAGTAGGTGCTAGATAAAGCACTTAGCATGTCCATATTATTTGACATGTAAGTCAAAATAATTCCTTTAAAGATTTGTACCACTACTCCTCCCTTCTCCAAATATAATCCTCCAAATATAAGTAGCATTTTTCTTCTCCAAAAAAAAATTAAAGGGTAAAGCCAGAAAAGTCTTTGATTGATCAAATCGATCAAGAAGTTCTTCGGCAAGTTAGACTGGACTTGGGGTTGGAAGGGAGGCATTAGAGCACTTGGAAGAGGCATTTAAAGAATATCAACAAAGACTTAAAAGAGTCTTATTGTAAATTTAAGCAAATGATCTACAAGCTAATACATGGAATTAATGTTATCTTAAATATTTCATTAATGAATTTGATATAATCAAATCAGAGAGGAGGATAGTAGAGAAGTAGCATCTAGCATGTCCATATTGTTTTACATGTAAGTTAAAATAGTTTTTTTAAAGATTTGTACCACTACTACTTCAAATAAAGAGTGTAAATTTAAGCAAATGATATACTAAATAATAGGTGGAATTAACATTATCTTAAAGATTTCATCAATAAATTTGATTATATCATATTAGAAAGGATAAAATTTACATATTAAGAACATAAACAATGAAAGAAATATATTGACATCAAATTTTAAGATGGATTTTTAAATAGATCTTTCACTATATTATATATTTTATATGTATGCCAATTTATTAATAAGAATATTGAAATTGTCAATCAATTTCTACCTAGTTGTTTGTGTAAATGGATGAATGCACAAAGTTGGTGGTTGAAAAAGTGGTAAGTGGGTCAATAGTAATGTGCACTTGCATGAACACGTGCACGTTCTCAGGAACATGCACGAATTGCTAATTCTATAGGTTTAGCAACATCCAAACCTCTAGCAAGCTTGCCACATAGGTTCGTCGGCAGAAACGTGCACACATTCTTATAACGCATCTGTGTTCCTAGGAAAGTGTGTGTGTTACTAACAAGAACGTGACAAGACATTTTTAAGGACCATTGGCACGTTTTCTGCTCATTTGCACATCGGGCCTTGCAAATTTCTTTCATTGAGAAAGAAAAAACAGACAAGTAAAGGAGCAAAGGCCATGATCTTGCCACCGTGTCCATCACAAGAGAGGTATGGTTGATTTTTTGTCATTTCCTTTCTTGGTTTTGCTAAAAAAAATAAAAAAATTAGTCATAGGTTATGGATGTAAATCGAAATGACATTGAAAACCGATTAGCAAGGTTTACTACACATAATTAATACTTGAATGTAAATCTCACAACAATTCACCAATCTTGTATAGGTTTTTTTCAAGTTCAATGTAAAGATAACATATTATAGTTTTTCTTTGTGTTACACAAAATTATGTTAATGATATTGTTGGGATAAAATAACATTTTTGTTTGTAATAGCTTAGTCATAAGTCCAATTATTAAATCACATTATTAAACTACATCACATATTACAAAATTGAACTTGGTCACAATGTAAATCGCCCACCAATAGACCAAGGAGAGCAAAACCCCAACCCACCACAACCACCCAATCTAAACACCGACATTGATGAGGGGTTGGATACATTAAGAACACTTGTAAATCAGTTAAGGGCCACCAGATAACCAAGCAGAGTGTCCTTGGATACCTCTTTGGGCATCACTGTGAAGTCCATTGTAGGTGCCCGAGGGGAATTGACTTTTATTTCTAAGTATAGGGAAAAAATGTTTGAGTACTACAACACTGGATTAGATAGAAACCAAGTGAGAGACTTAGGTATTTCAAAACAAGAACTATTGTCTATTTGTAGGGATCCTCGAAATGGACAAGAACTACCTTTGACCAAAAAATGCATTTGTATTGATCGGTGTATCCATCCACAAATTAGTCAAAAATGGATGGATAGGTGGTATATTGTTTTTGATAAACCTTCCTACAATAACATGGAGGTGCCCTTATATTTTTTGAGAAAATTATGGACGGAATTTATCTAGCGTCACCATGTCAACTACTTTGACATGGGTGAGTTCCAAGGGGTGGGTCAAGGGTCCACACATGACCGAGAGCATGCCAGGCATGATCTCATGTTAGGTCCTCGTCCCCCCAGGCGAAGGCTTAACCTTCTTACCCAACATCCTTTTGTTGCAAATATCTTGTAGTAGGTACAATGAGATATTTCACCATTGATATGTAGCCTAATGCAACATGGCATATTTGTTGCACTATCTCGGCAAGTGGTGACTATCAATGACATTGATAGAGGGGTTGGAGATTCACCCCACTCAATAGAGTTTAGTGAGGAGAGGGCATCTAGACATAGCAGTCGTCCATGTGAACCTCATAAATGCTCAAGTTGTGGGCATACCTACTATGGGCCTATGGAGACCAATGAAAAACATATGTTCATGGAGGAGGTTAGCATCTTAACCATCACTATGTTCTTAATTGTTATATCTTTGTTTCGTATTATGTGTATTTATATCAATATTTTATTGTATGTTGTTTTGTAGTTGTTGTGTCCATGTAGCAGACCCTCTACACCCATGGATGCATCAGTGTCTATCTCCACCACTGATGCAATAGTAGAGGAAGCCTACTCATTGGGCATATCCCATACACAGGTATGTGTCACATTTGATAAATTCCCCATAGTCATTTATTTATTTTATGTCATCCTCAAATTTTTAATGTTCTTGTGTTTCTACAGGATGTGGGAGAAAGTGATGTTGGGGAATGTCCATCTGGGATGGAAAGGTCACCTACATCACAAGTATCATGTGTAGATTTAAATATTGTTTAAATCTCAAATTTGTTTCTTTTTTATGTTTTTTGAATTTTACTATTTGGTACTAATAGTTTGATATTATTAATATATATGCAAGTTGTGGGCATATTCACTAGTTATAGTACTAATGTATTCCCTGGGCACCTGGGATCTAATTATAGGTTAGCTTACTCCAAGACAAGGGATTTCTCATCACTTCTACAGCCTATGGGGGTCCATCATTGCCCACCCACAACATCTATCTTTTTCCATGCATCACCAGTGGATTCACCTGCATGCCACTCATCCTCGCCACCTCTTCCATCGCATCCATCAATAGTGGATGCACCCATATGCCACCCACCCCCAAAACCATTTCCATCGACTCCATCCACCAAGTTTGTCATAGTAGAGGTTTCCTTGGAGCAGGTTGTACAACCAAGCACTCCATCTCCCAGTGACTCTCCATCGAGGCATTAGATATTCACGATGAGAAAATGTGTTGATGATATTTTTTATGTATCATGAGATTTATTTTGCGCATATTTGTTTAATTTTATGTATTTGATCCTTGTAATTGACATAGGGTGTCATTGTTGAGATATTGGGGTCACAGAGGAGGGTAACCCACTCACAATTATCAATAGCATATGCAGTGAGTTGTCTTAGTTTAAATCACAAAGTACCATTTTGTATGTCTTTTAATTGATTCAAGAAAAAAAATTATAACAATAATTTTTCTTTGTGCAGTCTCTGAAACAATGAAGCACGCCTAGGCCCAGAACTATTTCAGGTGCTTCCTCTAGCAAGAGAAAAAAGATAGATTTTTAGGATGCTCTTGAGGGTGGCAGTGGTCAATGATTGACCAATTACTGCCATTATGTATATAGGCCACCATATGGTTGTTTTCCATGTTAGGGCACTTGTTTTCATTTTGTATATGGGTTACGAGGTGGCATTTTGTAAAATTTTTATAATTTAGACAATGTTGAATATATATATATATATATATATATCATGGCACATTTTTTATGTTCATCTCATTGTTTTTGAATTTTATGATTATGAATGTATGAATTTTAAAGTGTATGAATTTTATGTGTATGAATATATGATTTTTTTCTAAAGTGTTAATAAATACCTGTGTTACCATTAATGAGGCTCTTATGGTGGAAAAGATTGTTAAGTGTTAAATCCATAAGAAATGAATGGTTCTCATTACCTATATTTATGGGTAGGGTGATCCAGATTTATGAGAGGAACAAAATAAATAACAGATTGAATACAATAAACACAAAGATACAGAGGAAAACAATAGATATCCAGTGAACAATAACTTCTAATGAATAAATAAAATAGGACGAAATTGTAAAACTACAAAACTGAAAACAACTTGCTTGAATGGTGGTAGTTATCATTAAGAAGAGATGTGGCTACTACGTGTATCCGTTTGAGAAGAATGATTAGAATGAGGATCCAATGGCATTTTTAACACCAGTCATAAATTTAAAAACCATAGACATCCAAAAACCTAACCCTAGGAGATTAAACACCAAAAGTTATGTGGGCCTTGATGGGTAAGTTGGTACCTCAACTTCTCGGGGTCATAACTTTTTCATATGACCTCCATTTTAGGTGTTTGATAGCCCATTGGAAAGGTATATTCGATAACTACACATCATTTTATCAAACTCTGACTTTGTTTACATTTTGACTGTGGCAAGCAAAAGAAAAAACATTGTTTAAGACCCGAAAACAACCCTGGAAGTACAGAAAGGTGTACTAACTTGAAAATTTTCAAAATAAGTCAGTTGGATTAGGTGGGTGGCCACGAATCTCTGCCTAGAAGCTGTGTAGGGATTCAGACAGCCCCGCAAGTGTAGAACCAATAATTACAAAGAATTACATAAGAACGTGTTGAACTAAAATTGCCAAAAGGAGGTAGTTGGAATAGGTGGTTGGCCACCAATATCCAACTAGATCATTCATCCCCCCTTAGGAAGCAATGGTCTCCATTGCATTAAGTGCCACCATCAAGTGAGGAAATTTCTACTGAATTTGGCGTTAGGTGAGCCATTTTCCTTGGTGCAGGAGCTTCCCTGCCTTGACAATCTGATAAAGTTGGATCCTCTTATGGTGAGTGCCCTCAACCTATGTGTCCACTAATCAATGGATTCTTGTTCCATGCTTTCAAGGTTGACCTATGTTGGTTTCAACTGTCCTGCGATCTTTGAGGTGTCAAATTTCTTAGGTAAACTTCTAAGAACTTTTTCAACAACTCTTTGGTCTGTCGGTTCTTTTTTGCCATTAATCCTAAGTTGATTCACAATACCCATAACTTTAGTCATAAATTGATCAACACTTTATTATTCACTCATCTTGAGGGTTTCAAATTGAGTTCTAAGGGTTTGAAGTCTCAAAGTTTTCACTTTGTCATTACCCTTATTAGCCAACTTAAGAATATCTCATGCTTCTTTAGTAGTCTTGGCACCAATAAATTTAGGAAATATAGAATCATCTAATGAAACTAAGATACATTATTTGGCTTTTCCTTCTTTTTTCTTAAGTTCTTCTAATTTGTTTATTTGGACAGCATTCATAATTTCAATAGCATTTGCATCAGGTTCTATGAACCCTGCTTCAACAAAATCAAAACATCCTTGACCTTGCAAAATGGATTTTAGTTTCTCACTCCAAAAATCATAATTGAAACCAACTAAAGTTGGTGCTTGGATTGACCACGAACTAGGCATTTGTTTAATTCACAAAATTCAACCACAATTTTTTTCGAAAAACTAATGATATAACTCCAAGGCTCCAAGGTTAAATTTTTAAACCACCTTTCAAATTTCGATCAAACTTTCAAATAAACTCCAAATTTCACAAACTATTCTTGAGCAAGATCGACGGAGCATCAAACAAAGGGAATGAAATGGGTTTAGAGAGCCAATCCCAAGCCTATAAATCGGCCACGTGAATCCCAAGTGGAGAGCGAATCCCAAGCCTGTAAATATGCCACGTAAATCCCAAGTGGGAGCTCTTCTCTAGCCAGTGGCCCTCTTCCAAACTAACAACTCCTTTCTATGCGAGAGCATGAGACAAAAAACCTTGGGGAAAATGACAATAATCTTCATGGCAAACAATATTTTGACAATATTCTATTCTTTGTTGATGTTTTGGTAGCTGCGGGAGGTATTAACTTCCATGGATAAACCTTTGACTAGAATATAATATTTCGGAAGCAAGAGAAAACCTTTAACAGATGTGTGAAAACCCTCGAAGACAAGTCGGCTCTGCGGAATAAGTAATATTGAAGTATTATATGCAGAAAAGGACAAGTCGGCCCTGCTTGAAAATGCACTTGTTCACCTAGCCAGATTAGTATAAATATAAGGGGCTTGAGCTCATTTGGTAACACACACACACTCAAATGAGCAAGTCTCAGTTGGGTAATGGTCTTGATTTCTGATTTTTGGGCTTTCTGTTTGGTGTGCTATCCTTGGAGAGAGGTGCCCTTTCTCTCTCTTAATTTATCTATTTATTCTAGTATGACTTCCCAAAATCATTCTGTATCAAAGCAAAGGTTACTATGCTTGAGGGTGGCTACGTGCTTATGCTTGAGAATTTCACACTGAAATCCGGAGAGTTATAAAAATAGGTACACATGAAAGTCGACAAATGAAGCCCGTGATGGATGTGGTTAAAATCTTGGGGAAGATTACGTTAAAAGGGAAGTGGATTATTCAATATACCGCTTTACATCGTCTCACACCAAGAATTGCAAAAATACTTTCAAATGTGAACGACCCAAATATTAAATAGTCCTAGTTACAAGCTCAAGATCTTACTGGTATATCCCAGTGTTGAATTTTCCTCTGTGCCAGCGGGAAACCAGTGAGATAACAACCTGCCAATGGCTTGGTCAAAAGCTTAACCAAATGCCGTACTGACAGAATCATATTAACACTAAATTTGTTAATAAAATTATTTTGAATTGCAGGTATTTGTCCTTTGGATTTAAATATAATGGCGCGCAAGTGGATATTTATAGCGATCATGTGAACGGTTTAAATTATGGAGTGGGCTAATTAAGGAGCAATTTCTTTTAGAGTGTTTTTTAGGTTGTTTGTTTTTAAATTTTTAGCCAATTTATAATTTTAATCAATTTTTTAAGCATTTGAATTGGTTTAAAATGGGTTAAAATTCTTAAAGTAAAATTCTGAAATACATAAAACTTTAATCTATACAAAACTTAAAATACCCCTCAAAATTTGACTGAATTCAAGTCCATTTTTTGACTTGAAAAGCGGAACTTGGGAAGAAAGATTGCCCCCAAGTTAGCTTACTCCTTAAATTATGCGAAGATGCTTAATTTTGTTATAATTAATTAACCAGACTTAAACGATGGATCCCCTCAATCCAGACGAATTGGAAAGTAATTGTTGACAGACAGAGAGGTATTATTTGAGTGGCGTAAACGCGACAAGTTGAAGGGAGGGCGTGCGATCTGACTTGGTAATCTCCAAACTACTAAATGCAGCCATGTGAGAACAGGATGCTGCAGTTTTTATTTCTATTTCAAATTCTTTGCATTCAAAATTTGGCCGTTTTACTTTTTGCATGCCGACAGGTGCGTCCAGCGAAGATTAACGATTAATTTATGCGTTCAAGCTTAGAGTTTGACTGATTGAGTTTCAGCACAGACATAAATATGAATAAATATGGAGTAAGGGTTTTTGCTGGTTTTGCATGAAAAAATTTATAATGCTCGAGGGTTATTAGCCTAGCTTCCAAAACTTGATGTGCTGCTACATCATTCTGCTTACAAAATCTGCTCATCTGAAATAATTTGTTGGTGATTTATAAGTGGGTACAAAATCTGTTTATTTGAAATAATTCGTTGGTGATTTATAAATGGGAGATTTCCACTTTTTCTAAATACCTTTAAGTATTAGGCTGTTAACTTATTTTCTTATTTTTTTATATTATATCAAAAGAAAATAAACTCTTAATCAAAAACAATTTCAAATCATATTCCCATTAAAAAACAGTTTCAACCAAAATAAGATAAATAAGTTGTGCTAATATGCTAATATTCCATGCTAGTCATTATTAAAACTCGAGCAAATGGATCATCTGCTAAAATTATGAAGACTACATTTCTCTAATATATCTGCTAAAATTATGAAGACCACATTTCTCTAATATATCGGTATCATGCTAACATCTTGATAAATTTTCCATAAACTATCACGCTGCAAAATAAACTATCACACTGCAAAATTCAGAAGAATTTTATAGCCAAGGTTAGAAGAATTCTGCATCAAACAACTTAGAGAAAATTCCATCTCTGTCATGTAGAAAATTGAAGATAAACATGAGAAACTTTTTTGTAACATAGATCACTTGCACCTCCAATATATAATAATCATATACAACTAAAATCATTCTTTCAAATCCTCCATGAAAACTGTCCTGTCCAGCACATTGAATTGCAAGAAATTACTAGATAAAACCAAAATGACTATAATAAAACGGCATAAGATATATTCAGGTTACAAAAATAACTATAATAGAATGTCATAAGAAATATTCATGTTACAAATTGGATGTTTAAGAGTTATGCAGGTAAATATTAAATATATAACTAGCACAGCCGCAAAGTGGTTGGCAGCTGGTGAACTTTGAAATGCACATAGGGTTGGTGTTGCGGCTGGTGAACGCTGAAATGCACAGTTGAAAAGCACATATGGTGGTACAGTGATTTCTTAATATAATTAGGTAAATGTTAAAAAGTAAACAGGTTAAGTGATGCATTCAAAAATACAAGGAAGTTATCAAGAGTAAATCACATTCATTGATTTGGGAGGACGACTAAGAATATGCCAGGACGACTAAGAATATGCCAGCATCTTCAATTGTTAGCCATCAGATTAGAATTTTAGGTTAAAAGTTGATTAATTGTGCCCATCTCCAATAAGTATACGCTTTTCGACGTAATTTCGACCTAATTATAATTATAATTATGAGGTTCATCCTCACCCAACTAAAAGATTTATATGCCCTTATGCTACAAAGGTCACTATTTCTAGCATAAAAATTATTAAGGTTACAAAAATAACTCTAATAAAATGTCATAAGAAATATTCATGTTACATATTGGATGTTTAAGAGTTATGTAGTTAGATAAATATTAAATATATATATAATTATGAGGTTCATCATCTCCCCCAACTAAAAGATTTATATGCCCTTATGCGACAAAAGTCACTATTTCTATTCTTGAATTCCTTGAAGTAATTAGGAGGATGTATGTATTGTTCTCATGATACCATACAACTTATATGCCTTTATGCGACAAAAGTCACTATTTCTATTCTTAAATTCCTTGAGGTAATTAGGAGGATGTATGTATTGTTCTCATGATACCGTACAACTTTCTCTTTGTATATTACCACTATTCATGCTCAATGTTTGTGTTCACTGTTACTTTGCTTCGGGTATTATAGGAAAAAAATTGCTGAACTTAAGTCCACTACTACTTTGCTTCTCCATTTTAAAATTTGGTATTATAGGAAAAAAATGCACTTAAGCACTATCTAGTTTATCCTTTGACAAAATTAGTGTAGAGTTAAAAGCTCATTTAACCCTTTACAAAATTAGTGTAGAATTGAGACTTATATAATATTCCCTTTATATATGGTAAAGAATGAAGCTCGTTTCTCTTCAATTCACTTATGAGCTCATCCCATTTCATCTAATAACGTTGCAAATGTTTTTCAATTGTGATATCAACCAGTCTTAAATTTCTCAGTCATTTGTGTCTATTACCACTATTATTTCTCAAATTTGAACATCTATAACTTAATATAATTATGTATGGAAAATTCTTCTATAACATGATGTTTAACTCAAACATGCAACTTAACCCTCGACTCCTCCCTATAAACCTATAATTCTTCAAAACTTTGGATCTCATTTTAGATCTCATTTTATAAGATGAAGATAAATGCTCTCAAGGCAACATCTCCACAAAAGGATCAGTGTTCCACCTAGTGACTTTTGGTTTTGAAGATACAATTCAAGCATCAAGTTTTGTCTCTGGTGGATAATGGAGAAGTAGGTGCTAGAAAGCACTTAGTATCTCCATATTATTTGACATGTAAGTCAAAATAATTCCTTTAAATATTTGTACCACTACTCCTTTAAATATATGTAAATTTAGGCAAATGATCTACAAGCTAATAAGTGGAATTAGCGTTATCTTAAAGATTTCATCAATTAATTTGATATAATCAAATGAGAAAGAAGGATAATAGAGAAGTAGGTGCTACATAAAGCATTTAGCATCTCCATATTATTTGACATGTAAGTCAAAATAATTCTTTTAAAGATTTGTACCACTACTCCTTCAAATATAGAGTGTAAATTTAGGTAAATGATCTACTTGGTAATAGGTGGAATTAGCAATATTTTAAAGACTTCATCAATAAATTTGATATAATCAAATTAGAAAGGATAAACTTTACATATTAAGAACACAAACAATGAAAGAAATATAGTTACATCAAATTTTAAGATGGATTTTTAAATATATCTTTCACTATATCATATATTTTGTATGTGTATCAATTTATCAATAAAAATATTGAAATTTCCAATCAATTTCTACCTAGTTGTTAGTGTAACTGGGTGAGTGCACAAAGTTGGTGGTCGAAAAAGTGGCAAGTGGGTTAGAAGGAACGCACACTTGCAAGAATGCGTGTGTGTTTTC
>CBVK0100189285.1:0-13996 GCA_900067695.1 Picea abies | reverse complement strand
TATATAAGAGATGCTTCCGGGACGCTGACGCTCCCGACGCTTCGCTTCCTAAAAATGCTTCCGCTTTGCTCCGCGCTCTGGCAACATTGGCCTGTACTATTGCCAAATTAAGACCTAGCTTTCATTGCCTCTAATTCTTTGGTATTTCTGTAAGCAATTAACTGACCCAAGTTGACAGTGACTCACACCTTGAGAGGATCGCCAGCCTCACCTGGGACAACAGGTTGAATGAGTTGATTCTGGGGGATCGTTTCCTGAGCTGTTTTTCAGAACTCCAAAGCAAATATCACATAACCAAGAAGGTGTCATAAACTTTGTAACCAAGATTGATTCCTCAGCAAGGTGCCTCACATTAGTCATGCAATTTGCAAGCTGATCCATTCTTATAGACATTCACAACAGATTAACATACAGTAATCAGAGGGCTACTGGTATATAAGGAAGGTGGAATTCAGTGTTGCGGGGAAGCTAATGTGGAAATTTTCCAAAAGATGAAATTCAAATTTGACTTGTGGATCTTCTCTGCCAAATTGGTTATTAAGAAATTCCTGGTTTTCAAAATACACTTTAGTGTTGAAGCTTTTCACTTATTTTAGCGCACTTCAACCCTGTGTTTAATGCTTTCATCTCTGCTATATTATTAGTCATTTCCTATATCTAATTTTTTTTTGGAAAAAGCAGCTCTCACATTGGTCTCGTAACATGTGCTCTGTCCAGCTTGCATCATATTGCCTTACATTTGCTCCATCAAAATGCAAGGTCAGTAAGTCATCTCTGCCTTGTGGGAAGCAAGGATGTCATTCACGTAAAGTGACCTGGAGTTTTTAAATCCAATATAGTGAGGATGTAATTCACATAAGTGAAC
The DNA here is from genome assembly GCA_900067695.1 of Picea abies. Taxonomy (NCBI): domain Eukaryota; kingdom Viridiplantae; phylum Streptophyta; class Pinopsida; order Pinales; family Pinaceae; genus Picea; species Picea abies. The sequence goes on along the minus strand of CBVK0100189285.1, from coordinate 13,131 downwards.
TGGTGATTTTTTAAACCCAATTTATCAAGTCTGAAAAACCTTGCAAGCCTTCTCCTCACCATAGAGCTTTCTTCTTCCATTATTTGTCTTTTTACCATTGCCACTGTGTCTCTGGAATGCTCGCTTTAGAGATTCACAATGGAGATGATATATTCTCTCCATAAATTGCTTTGTTTCAGGTTAAATAAAGTTTAAATCATGCAACTAATCGATTTTAAGACGAATGCCAAGTGGATTTTAGACTGATTTTCTTTGAAATTGCTCCAGTACAGACTAGCCCACTCTTTGATAAGAGATATTAATTTGGGAATTCTTTAAGAGTGAGAAAAGTTGAAATCGATCTCTCATGACCAATGGTCAAATTTCTGAATGAAGTTACAGCACAAGAGAATGTGATCTGCAGTTTCCTCAAATTTACATGACATATTGACTAGAGAAGAAGGTGACATGAAATGATGCATAAGGTGTATCATGCTTTCTCTACAGGTGTATCTATTCTAGGTGCCTCCTTTCTTTTCCTTTGGATACATAACCGGATTAAATCCCCACATAGTATCCATAACTAAGGATTATTATTTTCTCCACACAAAATTAGAGAGACTCACATCCTAACCTTCATGGGAAGAGAACTGGGACCATAGAGATTGCTTGCATTAAGGGTTTGATTTGTGGCTAGGATTTTGAAAGAGGTAAGAATTTGGAAGAGACTGTAAACCAGCAAAATTCTTTGGCAATGTAGTTTGCCTGGAGCCTGGTATCATCCTACAGCACTAGAAGGCCTCCTAACCGACCTGCAGCCTCTCTCATATCTCAATTACAATTTTTTCATATTCTCTTGATCCCCTTATCTAGGCTGTCTATGTCTAACATTGTTTCATGAATCAAAACAGGATCAGGATAATCTTATTTGATTATTTTACAAAGAGATCTTACCTTATGTAATACCCATTTTTTTAAGGAGTTTAGTGTTGGCCAGATATTAATGAATTTTCCAAGGTATATTCTTGGAGGTGTTCTACTTTGTCCTGAATCTCTTCAGGTCCCAGAGGGATTTTGAGAAGCTCTGCCTATTTTTCAACAATCTTGACTTTTCTTTTCTGTACCTGAACAGGATGTTTCTTTTCCTGACCAGCAAGTAGAGATTTCGGAGTTGTATGGGGATACCTTAATAGAATACGGACACAAGTGCCTTTGAACATGGTGGATCCCTGTTTGGGGAAGCAGTGCCCCTGCATTGGACAGACAGTAGAAAGGAACACAGCTCTACAATGAGGGGAGTGCTAGATCATTTAGTTGAGTGCAGTTTTCTAGGGATTCCATTCTTATTTGTATAAGTCGAGTTCATTAAAATTGTGTAGATGTTCTCAAGTATGCCATGGAATTGTATGTTCAGTTTTAACTTTCAACTACTGTTATGGGGGATGAGTGCTTGTTTCAGTAGAGCTCACGCTGTATTTGCCAAACATAACAATAGTTTCTGCATTTAAATTGCAGAAAAGTTTCCATCTATGCATTGTGTTGATGTATGTTTTAGACACTCTTGTTATTATAATTACATGTACGTAAAAAATGCTCAATATTTCTATAAACAATATTTATGGATCTTTTCTTTTTTTCTCTTAGATGCACTCTCTTGATATCATATACATGTTGTAATCTTTGGTGCCATTACCCTGCATATTGACATGAGAGGTAAACTTGGTCTTGTGCAAATAGATGGGATCATTTTAGCCTTCAAAAAGTTGGGATATTGGTGGAGGTTGCTTTAGTGGTGCATCTTTTTCTTCATCATGATGATCACATAGTCACTACCTAGTCACTTTCACTTTGTGTTGCATGATTAGAACATGAATATTCTCTAATGTGGTGATGTGTTTACCCAGTTTCATACATATTCCATGTCATCTCCACAATTTCACCCGGGCAATTTGTTTCTTGCAAGCATATTATCACTTTTACGTAGGTGAAATCCACTTTAGACATACTTTTCCATTATTTTGCCTAGGTAGATTGTGTAACACATCACATTCTTACCTTTTGCCTAGGTAAACTGTAAAAGTCACTTTCACACCTACATTTCACTTTACCCCATCTCCTAGAAGGCACATGGTACTTTTTACTAATAATTCCCCAAGTTTTATACCTTATTAACCCCTCAATTCTCTATTTCCACTTTTTCCAGTGTGAACACACCTAATTGGTTCGGGATATTTTAATTTAAATCCTAAACCTTAGGCTGAGTGCCTAAGTATTGGCCTATTAGTACTTTTTGTTCTAATTCTTCATTGAGGCCTTTTCCCTAAGTTTCACTTTCTAATTGGGTCACTAGGAGTTGTAACTTAAAGTCCATGTGGTACACATAAGACTAGGCACTGCCCCTTTTGCATGTTTTAAGGTGATACACTAAAAAAAAGCTAGTTTGTCCTCATCTCAAACTAGCCTTGTTCACTCGTGCTAAGTCCTTCATGTTTTATCCTTATCTATTAGCATGAGGTTTGAGAAGTTAGTGCATTGTCCCTTTGGCATGTTTTGAGATGATACACTAAAAAAAAGCTTGTTTGTCCTCATCTCAAACTAGCCTTGTTCACTCGTGCTAAGTCCTTCATGTTTTATCCTTATCTATTAGCACGAGGTTTGAGGAGTTAGTTGAGCCTTAAGTTGACTAGGGAAGACTATTTACCCATGTGCCATAGGGTTTTTGACCCTCCACGTCATTTATCCACCTCATCCATTTTATCCACTCATGCACACATCCCTAGGTGGTGTGCTCCACTATGAGGACATATCCACTTCTTGTATAACCTTGTTCACACTTTGCACACATGTGAAGTGACTAGTGATGGTTTGACTTGGTCAAAGGGCATCCATTTGCACAAGTGTCAAGGGTGCACTTTCTAGGGTGAGAATTTCAAGATTGACTAAGTCAAAGTGGACTAAAGCACAAGAAACAAAGGCGCACTAGGTCATGAATGAATTTTGTATTATTTATTGGTCAAAGGACTTCTAGAAGCACTCGAGTAATATTATTATTTGGAGGTGGTTATTTCTAGGAGAGCTCTCTCATCATGGAGTTTTACACTTGGCATTCATGCACACCTTGTGGAAATTCGCCCTACGGTCTACCTATTTGACCAAGATTTTTACTAATATTTTGGAGGAAGTTATTTCTTGGAGAGCGCCTTGCACATGAGGAGGACAAATGGCATCCAAATTTTACCTTTGCATGATAACAAGGATGGAGGAAGGTGATATGTGGCACTACAATCATCTAGAACATTCTAGAACATTGTATCCAAGCATTTTTCTATGGGATCTTGATCTAATTCACACACCTAGGTAGTTATTGTTGATGATTGCAGCTTTGTGAGACATTCTTTAGGTCTTCTCCCCAGAGCAGTGGGCTAGGTTGATTTGTGCCTTCTCCCTATCTTCTCCCCGATGGACTGAGCTGGGTTGACCTGAGACGGGTCTTCTCCCCAGAGCAGTGGGCTAGGTTGATTTGCCTTCTCCCTATCTTCTCCCCGATGGACTGAGCTGGGTTGACCTGAGACGGGTCTTCTCCTTAGTTGTACTGGGCTGGGTTGACCTGAGACGAGTCTTCTCCCCAGGTGGATGGGCTGGGTTGATCTGTGGGGACACCCTTGATCTTCTCCCCATATCGGGCTGGGTTGAACGCTCCTCTGAGACTGAGTTGAGAAAGACACTTGTCAGAGTAGTGGCAAGCTGTCCTGGGAGGGCACCCAACGTTCCATGGGAGCAGACCATGTGGACATGTCACTTGGGAGTTGACCAAGTGGACACATCATGAGGGAGCAGCCTTTTATGATGATGATGACTTGATCTAGTGGGTCGCAGTCCCTAGAACAGATGAGGACGTTCACACTGGGTGCAACCATGTGTGACATATTGATGCAGCCTTTAACTATGATGACCAGAGACAAGAAGAAGCCTAACGTCTTGTGTAGAAGACCTAATCTGCTAAAGTCGGCCTGGATGAAGAGACACCTTTTGGAAAGGATAAAGTTCTCATTGGACTTGTATAAATAGAGAGAACTATCTCTCATTTTGTCATAACACACTTGGATCAGTTTCTCTCTCTTGTGTAGTGCTAGCCTCTTGGGATTCTAGCGCACTTCTTCTTGGTGATTGGATTTTCTCTTGGACTATCTATTATCTAGTGAAAGGTTGTTGTTGGGTTTTTCTCCCTTGTGAAGAAGGGTTTCCCATGATATCTCTTGTGTATTTTGTGCATGGTTATCTTCTTGTGATCTTGGATAATTGAATGAAGCAATTAATGCTTAGGGTTTATGCTTCATGATGCTTATGCTATTGCAAAATTGATTAGAATGTTAAAAAGTTGATCAAGCATAAAAATTCAACAGTTATTGTAAATATTTTAATATTTTCTTAGGAAAATAATATTTTATTAGAGAGGAGAGTTGAGCTAAATCCTATATAAACTTTAAAGGTTTTCTCTCTCCATTTTGTACTAGGGAAACTTTGGAATGAAGGAACTTGGGAGCAAGTTAGCTCCAAGCACTCTGTTGAAGGTAACTTTTGTCTAAGTTGTGTTGTTATTTTTGTACAATCTTTTGTGTGGTATACATTCTTGGAGCACCTTTGGTAAGCTTGTGATTGGAGGTTAGATTGTCAAAGCTATAGCTAGGAGCGCCTTGTTTGAGCTCCTCATTGTGAAGAAGGGTTTCCCAGGATATCTCTTGTGTATTTTGTGCATGATTATCTTCTTGGGATATTGGATAATTGTATGATGCAATTAATTCTTAGGGTTTATGCTTTATGATGCTTATGCTATTGAAAAATTGAATAGAATGATAACAAGTTGATCAAGCATAAAAATTTAATAGAAAGTTGGTTGGTTAGTTATTTAAACACAAATGAAGTTATTGAGGATACACTACACCAACTTTCAATGGAATTTAGAAATATGGAAAATTCGTTATTTGACATAAAAGTAAGGAAAGAAATAATCGTTTCACCAATGATAGATTATATTGAAATTGGTTAAAGAACACCTTAACTAAAATAACATAACCATATCAAGAAGAGGTAGCTACAATTGGTCACACAATTCCAGTGAAGGAGATTACAAAAGGTACCTCAACAAGAAGATAATATATAGAGAGAGAATCCATCACAGTAAGTAAACTGGTCATCTTTCATAGTCTTCTATTCTTTATACTTCTCTTTTAGAAATCATCCAGTTGTGTATTTTCATTTTTTTTTCCAGAACCCATAACCAATCTATGACCGTCTCCTTTTTCTTCTTTCATGTACATCCTTGTTCTATTTTATTTTATGTTCCATGGGAGCCCCATCCCAGTCCATTTGGAAAAACACAAACTTTTAATTTATTGTAAACAAACTATTATTTTTTGAAACTCTCCAGAGAACTAGTTCGGGGTGAAACTTTAATGATTTCTCAAATTTTGAGTTTATGAGCATGAGATTTTTGAAGTTCATATATCATATTCATTTATTCTATAAATGAAATAATATTTTAAATTTATTTGTATTGAGGACTCATACCTTTCTATCTTATGAATGTGACTAAATATTATTATGTTGTGATGGATGCAATGAGGAATGTCTTGCTTTCATATTACAATTTCTTTATTGCTGTATAATACTCTGTATATATTTTATTTCAGTATTTAAAATATTCCTAGTCCTTCTCTTGAGAACTTTTTATGTCAATATTCTTTTATACTTGAATATTCTTTTATTTCAAGTAATAAAGATTGGGTTTTACTATTTAGCATTCCCCTATTTCTCAAAGAACATCAAACTAAATCTTTCAGATAGTAAAATAGGAATACCACCTCTATAAAATGTAGGGGGATATTTTATCCTTGTGAGGTTGTGGTTGGTATTGTGACCAATATAAACATCAACAAGTCATCAAAGGAGGACGTATCTTGTTTTTTAGGAATCAAAGTAAAAAATGTGGAGTTCATGGCTCTTAGGAATTTCCCACTGGATTTAGACTGTTGAACTACCTTTAGTAAATCATGCTTGAGAAGCTCGTATAACCCTATGTAAAATTAGACGGTGAAGCCATCCAGCCCCAATATTTTTCCTTTCTTCATAAAATGGAAATCCAAGAGAATTTTGACTTCTATGACTTCTACTTCTATGATTGCATTCTTGTCCTCATTAATCACTTTAGGAAACAAGATAGGCACCTTTAGCATTTCAGTGATGGGGCATCCTGGCGGATCAGAGAAGAGATTGATAAAATGTTATTTTTCAACATTTTCCTTATCCTTGAAGGATTTGACCATGATCCTATATTGATTGGCCACTTCCCAAATAATATTGAGATTCTTTCGATAAATAGATAACTTGTGAAAAAAATTGGTATATTGTCCCCTTATGAAATTCAAATATATATGATTTTGAGCCTCCACATAGCCTCTTTTGAGATCCTATATTTGTTCCAAAAGTATCTCGAGGGAAGTGTATTCCTCATTATAAAAAGTTCCAACATCATTAGCACCATAGAGGGAGCTGATTTTTAGGTTGGTTTCTTTTAGGGTGACTTGAGAGTAGAGAAAAAATGTTGAAGCCCATTTTTTCATAGCTACTTTTACCTTTTGAAGGTTGTTATGGAATTCCATCTTGTAAGAAGAGTCTGAGTCTGAAGTCAGATGAGTCTATATGGAAGAGACAAGGACTTTGTAGTCTTCTTCCTTCAGCCAAATATGGTTGGATTTAAGGGGAGTAAGAGGCTTGAATTCCTAATTAGATTCCAAATTAATAAGGATCGACATATGATACGATATGATCCTAGAACCAACCCAAGACTTGAGGGGAAATGGATCATCAACTAAAAATTCTAAAATGAAGAATATATCAATGTTTTTAGATATCCCTTCATCCCTTTTCCTACCATTCCACCAAGTTGGAATGAGATTTGAAGGCTCGACATCAACTAGATGAGAAGATACACAAAGGTGGGAGGAAAAATATTCTAGTGGGTCCTTGCATGGATTCCCCCCCCCCATACTTAGGGTATATATAGAGTAAAATTAAGGTCACCTCCTAGAATAATGTTTTCTGTAGAGAGGGCCTCAAATGAAACCAAATTTTCCCAAAAGGGTCTTTTATCAACATAGGGACCATCAAGTTTGGTGAACCCGAAAGAGACATTTAAATCTAAAACTTCAAGCTCCACCAAAAATCTAGAGGGGAGGAAAGATGAGGAGATATATTTTAGATTTGGGCTCCAAGTAGAGAGAAGACCTCTAGAAAGGCCTTCTGAGTCCATAATACAAAAAAATCATCCCTTTAACTAAGGATATAGGGCATTAACAGTTTTTGATCTGGAACAAATAGTTTCTTGCAGAAGGATAACATTTGGAGCATAGGATTTAACAATCCTTTTGAGGTCTAGAAACATAGGGGCACCCCAAATCCCATGAATGTTAAGGTGTAGGTAGATCATGGTTTTCCCTTTGAGAGGGAATTACCTAATTTAAGGGATAGGTAGATCATGGTTTTCCCTTTAAGTGGACATTCCTTTAGAGCTTGAATCTGGGCTAGGGAGAGATGGGACTTTCTCCTTGCTTGGAATCCTTGAGACTTGTCCAAAGACAAACCATTATCGATATCACCTTCATTGATACTATAACAGACCTGACCCCCCTAATTACCTTTTTAAGGGATAGGGTATTAAATTTCTGCTTCTTCTATCAACCTTAAATATTCTCTTTCAAAACTCCATCCTCTTTTCCTCATCAAGATATTTCCAATGATGGTAAATTCACTTAGAATTTGAGCTCTGGAATGAAAGGTATGTCCTTCCAAAGTTCTTGGGTTTACATAGGAAATATCTCTCTTACTGCCACATGGAATCCATGTGACGTGTCATTATTCATGCCAACTGATGTGGCGATACCCTAGTCCTCACGTGGCATTAGCCTACCTACCATGGTGGAACTTCAATCCACACATGCCTATAACCATCGTCGCTCAAACCTTCTTATGACATAATCTCATGGTGGAAGACTCACAGACTCACAATTATGTATCTTCATTTCATAAGTCTTCCCGAGAGGTCTCATTACTTAACCTTTTTCCATATTATGCAAACTCGCAAACTCGGGGAATCACAGATGCATAATTCTATAAACATCCTTTCATAGGTCCATCTGAGAAGTCTTGACACTTATCCATTTTTCCATCTACGCAGACTTGCGGATGCAAAATTTTGTACCTCCCTTTCATAAGTCCATCCGAGAAGTTTCACACTTAGATTATTTGGTGATTTTGTTAGGTTCACGGGTTGGCAAACTCACAGACTCATAGACTCATCTGTTTCCCTCCCTCTCTCTTGACACTCAATGCTTAGATTATTTTGTGAGTTTGTTGAGTTTGTGGGTTGGTGGACCTTCAACCCTTTCATCTCACCTTCTTATCTCCGTAAACATGTCATGCTTCTAAGTCTGCTACCTACACTTTACACCTACCATTCCTTTTCCATAGCCTACAACTTAATCCCCATATTAAATCACTTATCAAGGTTTGAACTCCATGAGGGCACATACCCTCTATTGTCTCAACCAATTATAGGTCGGCACATGTTCCCATCATACACGTAATATTTCTTTGTCAGTGTGACATAAATCATGATGTCACCCTTTTTTCCTTGACCAAACTTAAATACTTACCCCCATTGATCTACAACCGAGGTTAGTTTATGCCATCTCGATAAATATAATGGTGGAGAAGGATTCTTGGAGTTTCTTTCATTGGAGAACCGTATTCCTTGGCTACTCTAACGCCTCTATTGCAATCAATAATCACAATTCCTATGAGAGTTTCTCTAAGGGATCCAACGACTGCTAAAAGTTCTTGATCCTTTGCAATTTCTCATATGAGAGGGACCTTGATCAACAACCAGAGTCAAAACTCCATGCCAAATCAGAGACTGCGATTCATCCAAGGCAAAGCATAGGATATCTTGAATTTGTTACTACAATTCCGAATTAGTGGCTCTAAACTTCTTCCAGGATAAGTATAAGGATTACCGGGCCTTCAAGGAAATGAAACCTCCTATTCAAGCAGGATAAGGTTTTCTACCTTATTCATTTTAGTGCAGAATGTCAGACTGTGAATAGTCCATACCTATACATGATATTTCTATCTTGAACTAAACTGCATCAGGCCATAATTTCAGTCCTGATATCAGTGATATATATATATATATATATATATATATATATATATATAAGTAAGGGCCATATAGACACCATATTTACACAGACTTCGTGCATGCCCATAATTGTACCATTCTAGATAGTTCTCATAGTGCTATATATACAAGTATAATTCTAATAGTCATTACCATGAAACAAATGCACGATTACTAGCTCCTTCGATATAATTATGTCGTTTAATGAATATACACAAAATGTACAGATCTAGGTAACTCTAATAGGGTATGCTGATAAGCATAGTTACAATTGCAATTATCACTATTTGTAATGTATAATCATCACATGCATAGTTACAATTGCAATTATCACTATTTGTAATGTATAATCATCACATTTGCACAATCCTGGAAACATAATTTCAAGGATAATTACAACAGTAAAAACCCATGAAAACAATCACATATCACAAATTCTATACAAGTTTAATAGTAGGTACTCCGACTGGTAATTAACACATCAAATAACCATATTGTAAAATAAATCATCTAATCATAAAATAAACATGCACGTCCCTGAATCATTCACAAGAAAATTCAACAGTGAGTTATAATTTAGTTATACAGGGTACACAAATACTTATCTATTATAGTTGATAGCCGACCAACTGATTGTGGGTGTTTTCCTTTCCACCCAACCATAGGCTCATATGCATTCACTCTTAACACTCTGGCCACCCCTATGCCAAGCCATGATACCATTATGGAATCTCTCTCAGGTTCTCAAAAATATTTGAAGGTCACTGTCCTTCACTCTACTCTTGGTAGATATTTTCCATATACCCACCTAGCCCAGGCCTCTTCAAGGTTTATTAGATGCCATATACCCACCTAGCCCAGGCCTCTTCAAGGTTTATTAGATGCCTTCCCAACATCAAGCTCAAAACCCTCTTAGCTAAGGTCGAGTTTTCTATGCTCCAACCCAAAACTCTTCTAAAGGTTCTCTCCTCTTTCTATTGCATGCACTCATGCATTCCTTTCAACAACTCCCTTTCTCAGAGGTCCGAACTCTTCCCATTCTCTCTCTCCCTGTGTGATTTTCTTGCATGCATGAATTAGATATGTTTTCAACCTGTCCTTCTGTTTCTTCTGTCAGAAGGAAACTCGTGGGTCAATCCTGGGGACCCATGGTGATCTTTCCTACTATCCTTTTGCTAACTGCTTCCTGTCCCTTCTGACAACCCTCCATACTTCCATTTATTGGGGTGTTTGGTTCTTCTACTACCAACCTCCCTCATTAACTATTTTGTCTTGAAATCAAGGCTAAGGGAAATAATATGAATAAGGCTTGAGGTCCTTTAGTTTATTAGGGCATCCTCTCATTCCACTAGTGATATCATGGCCTGTACTTTAAGGCTTCACCCCACAATCATTTTTGGAATTTAAAATTAAACAATAATACATTTACAATATTTACACGTCGTTGCATGGAAAACATTAATTGTGATTTATTACATGTATTCAAGGTTTTAGAGAGGGGGTGTTAGAATCCCCTCCCCCTTCAAAGGAACACCATTCTAGGTGTTATTTATTTCTCAAAAACACCTTCCATGCCTTCTTCTTTTAACTATCCCAACAATGTTATTCTTGTTTCTGATATGGTCCTTACCCAAACTTTGGAATTTCAGAACATTCCCACAATAATTTTCAAGAACAATAATATTAATTATCATTTCATGTAAAACATTTTAGTGTTGCTCAAATTCAAGTGGAAGTATTCAGAAGTTAGCACAATACTTATCTATGCAGTTCATGGACCTGCATCCATCTGGTTGTCTCATTAACTTGGATCATTTCTTTCCTTGACATACCCATTGTGTGCATGATCGAAATCAACATATTACGAAAACTATTGGAGTCTTCTCTTCCTTGCGGTCACTCACCCTTCAGGCCTAGGCTCATGCATCCCATTCTCTACTATACAGTCCCTCGGGTGATCCATATTTCTTTTCTAGGGATTTCTCACACAAGAATAATTTCTGAGACCTCCCCAAGACTTACAACTGAGGTGTCCCTCATGCTTTCTCTTTTGAAATCATCCCTTCATCTTGTGTCACCACAACACATCATTCTATGGGGATAATGGCTTATCACAAGGTTCCCATGTCACCAAAACAACCTATTTCCATGCTTTCCAGCTTTGACATCCATCATCTCTCCTCCCCGAACATATATTTTTCCTCTCACCTGTATCATATACATACAAAAGTTCATGAGATTATTTCATTATTTCGATCAAAATTATTTCAAATTTGTCACCCATAGATTTCAAGTTCCACATTTCTATTTTTAGATATGTTCCATATAGGAACCATATCCCACAAGCATGATATTTCTTTCTCATGGTAGTTTGGCTCTTTCATAACCAACATGGGTTGGTCTTCCATATGGGATTACAACACAACCATGTCCAATACCTCTCCTTCCTACAATTCATTCTTCACTTAGCCAAACAAACTGTTAGTTCCTTATGCACATTATATTTTCATTGCACACTTTAGTGGCTCACAAACAATTTCAGAACCGTGCATACTAACAACCAAATTCATCTATTCAAAAAATAAATACCATTCCTTACACATGCATTATTTTAGCATACTGAGCCTTTCAAAATGAAATCAAACATCAAATGAGTTTAATCAATGTGCCAATATCCATGGAAACATTCACACACAATGCACCCTTGCATTGATTTTTCTGATTATTACTTTTCATATTAGGCACTTTGCCTTGGTGAGTTGGAACTCAACCAACCTTTTACCACATGGTTTCTTTATACACATTTATTTTTACAGCATGACCGTTTTTTCCTTCTTAAGCTAATCATGACCTCAAATCAACATACATGAAACTAAAATTTTCACATGAATTCATTCAAGCAATCTTTCTTCATTGGTAACCAGGGTGTCGAAGTTTATGGCCACCCAATTTTCTCTCTTTACCATTCTACAATTCTATAGAGCACTGGAAGATACTTTTTCAATAATGGGAAGTCCTATATACACCCACTCTCTTATCACATGCATATCTTTACTGTGTTACATCATCATGCTACCTTTGAGGACTTTTGTTTCCAATCACTCCTTGATTCGGCAATGTATTCATGACATATACATGTTCATGCATTTTTCCAAGGATTTCAATCATCCTCAACTATCATAGGTTTACACCTCCATCATGTAGGTTCTTCTTCCCAAATCATACCATACTTGGGTATCAATGGAATACAACAACTATTTAGATCACATTCATTCCATCAAAACATAGACTATTTTAGAAGGGATTATTACCCAAATCCCTTTCACAGTTTTCTTTTTTATCAATAACCTTCTTGCATTCACTTCTGTTTGAGGTTGCTCACTATTGGCAGTTATCCTTCCCTAAGAATTCCAATCTTTTCTACATGTGACATACATCACCACATTCACATTTTACATTAGCTATCATGTAAAATCAAATGCATGTACCATAGGATTTATTTCAGTAAAACATTTTCATATATGCATTAGCATATCTATATGCACTCCATCACATTGTCCCCAATGTTTTCATGAGTGAAACCACAATCAAATTTCAGCTGCAACTCTCAACATTCTCATGCCAAAATAGCTACATTCATTAGCATATCAGTTTCTCATCCCAGAGAAACATAATAGACAACAAGAAAGGAGTTAAGGGATTCTCCCATCAGGAAACTTTCAACCTAGTTGAATTAATTTCAAGGCCTCATTGCCTTCACACACTAGCTTAACCAATCTCATTCATTTAAACACAATCAATATTGTATCTTTCAGATACTCTCTGTACTTATTTTCACAATTTTCCTTTTTAAGAATATAACTCTGTCTTATTATTTAGAGTTTCATAATGAGAGAAGTATTAATCACTTTCTCCTT
>CBVK0100189284.1:0-13996 GCA_900067695.1 Picea abies | reverse complement strand
CTTCCGATCTCACGTGTTAGTAACCTAAGGCCTCAATGTCTAAACCCTAGAAGGAAAGAATGTTAGAAAGTAAGTACCCTTAGGCCCTAGCGATTTCCTTCTTCTTTAGATTAAATTTGAAGTAAAATGTATGAAACAAATGAAGTGATGCTACTAGAGTGCTACAAAGGTAGGGCTCTAGTGTATACTTCAAAAGAAGTGTTTTCTAGCAATTTCAAGTGGGTGGAAAATTATAAGGAAAATGATAGTAACATATGTTTTTCCCCTACGGTTTCAAACTAGCAATTTCATAATCTTTGATATGAACAAGCAAATTTACCATAACCATTCAAAATAAAATGAAGAATTGCAGATTTACTTACTTCATCAAGAATAATGTAGCAACAAACCCTAGTTGAAGACTTTCCACCATGAAAAATGTCAAAATACACCAAGACTAGCCTCTCCAAGAAGTTGTGCACTACTTAATTTCAGCCAAATACCCTTAAAGAGGGTTGAATTTCAGACCTCACACTTGTGTGAGTGAAATATGATGAAACAAAGAGGGTTTTATCTCTCTATTTATACAATATATGACCTCTAATTAAAATTTAGGTCAGAAAAAGCCGGCATGGCCAAATTACATCAAAAATCCAGTTTTTACATAAATTCAAAGAATTAAACCCTAAAATGTGCAATAGAGGTGACGTCATGCCCTCCTAGGGTGACGTTGGGCCAAATAAGTAGGATGTAAGGCTCCATGAGCAAAACGTTAGGCCTTCCAAGGCCTCAGGATGATGCCACACGTGCCACCTAGCACACAACTGCCTCCATCATGTCCATCTGACGTTGGGTGACATCTAGGGTCACAAGGGTGACATCATGGGCCTCCCAAGGCCAACGTTCAGGGGGGAGAGTAAGATCCCCATAGGTTCAGGCCTGCCAAAGTGTCTCTAGTGGAACGTACTTCTTTTTCTTTGGTGCAAGCCTCTGGTGTCTCTCTGCCCTTGGCTGGGGTCACAGCATCCATTTGGTGGGATTTTAGCCCCATGGAGGTCCGAGATAATCATCTCCCCATATGTCCCTGTCCATCGGGCATGGTCCTGCAGCAACAACAAGTACACCCTCCATGGGCTCATAAGCCACATGGATCATAGCAATGTCAATCACGTCTAATAATCAAATTACCCAAACATGTGCATCAAACCCCGCTTTGCCCAGAAAAATGCTCAAAGACATTATGCAGTTTAACAAGCTAGGTTTGGAGAGGGTCTCAAGATTTCCTATTGGGCTAATCCTCCTCAAGTTTGGGGTGTTTCCCAGGTGAAGACCAATCTAGGTCATGTAGGTGTATGAAATCGTGTAGGGAATGTTTGGGCAAGGAATGCAGTGATAACAGGGAAATGTAGGTCTTACCTGTGGGTGCCTCTGTAAAGGGCAAGATGCGCCTTGTCATGGATGCCATTGTTTCCTAGCCCATTCAATGCCTTTTATTATTTGTCTTATTACTTTTTCTTTTCAAGAGAATAGTTGAGGGCCACTGTCTTGGCATGCTGACCAATGGTGGCAGCGTTACCCACAAGCACTTCACGGAAATGAGAAGGTTGGCTCGTGATGAGATCCCCTTTCTCTTGACTATGCCACCAAGATCCACTACCCTAGTTTGGTGACCAGATAGATGATATAGTCATACCGCTGCATGCCCATGGACCTAATAGGTCGTCTCATGATGAGACCTCCTATCCACCAACTAGATCTTGAGTGGTAAGTATTGAAGGAATGGACGATGACCTTTCACAGACCATAATACCCAGACTCATTACCTTATGGATCAAGACCCACTGCTACTTCAGGATCAGGCCGATGGGATGGATGTTGTTGTTGCTGACAGATAGGGTGCACTAAAGAAAAGATGGGCCCTCCGGGGCCAAACTCAATTTATATGGCTCTCGGTACTCCATGTCTAGGACCTATGGGCCTTGAGACATAATCTCCTTAGTTACCTGTTGTCGTCCTTATACACACTTGCAAACGTGAGCTAAGTCCTGCTCACTTAGTGTGTCCTTGGAGGCACAATACCTAGGTTCAAAGTCCACGCTGTCACTTTGACTTGAACCTCTTCCGTCTAAAATTACTCCTAGGGAAGCCAAGGGAGGGTAGACCCTAGATTCTAGATGAGATTTAGAATTTAAATTCTTGGAGTAGGTTTCAATTAGTTAAATGGTTGGGGGGGAATCTAGCCTATGATATAAAGCAACAATGCAAGATGCAACAATTAGAATGAATAGTCAAACATTTTCTTAGGACAACTAAGACTAGTGCCTAAGATTGGGCAAGGGGTCAACTAAATTAAAGGGAGAATAATTACACGAGATTTACAAAGATTACAAATATTACAACAAGATTGAATTCAAGCTAGATACAAATCTACAATAAAGAATATCTAAGATTACAGCAAAGTTACACAAAAAGATACAATGGATACAAGATATACAAATACTGAGTAACAAGTTGCTTGTATATGCAGGAATTAAAGATAATCAAGATGAGACAACCATCAACACATCAAGCCAAGCATGCTCACAATAGACTGTCTCCTCAAAAGGGATGCACTACCCTATTGGATTGCTCTCAATGGCGTACACGAAAAATCACTCAAGACCCAACAAGACAGTGCCTCCAAGAGGATGTGCAACTTCCTAAGGGATCACACCACAAACATAGGAACAACAGTATAAATAAAATATGCTTGAAAAAGAAAGTGTTCTAAAACACAGATATAACCACTTAGACAATTTATCCACAACTCATAAAGATAACTTGCATGTGAAATGTAAATATGAAATAAATGTGCTTGCAAGTATAAACGTAGGTTGCCCAAAAGTTGTAGATTAAGGATTGATTAAAAGTTTTATTAAGTGAGACTTCAATCCTAACTAAGTGTCAACCCAATACTTCCCCCCCCTATTACCAAGTAACTGTTGGGTGCTCAAGAAGTATGGCAACAATCCCTACCCTAGTTCCATAGGTCAGCCCAAGAAAAAGAGTACTCCTGGAAAAGGACACTCCGTGCCACAAGACCGTCCCCGGCCTATCACCTTTCTGTTTTTTCCTCTAGTCCCCATTTTAAATGGCGAAGATAGTCGGTAAAGGTGTCCTATAAAGTGTAGTTGTTTGTTAAAACTAAGGACCAAGTATTTTAGGTGTTTGAATGTATTACAGTGAATTATACTTGCCCGAAAAGTGTCGAGAAGGGCCAAAACCGAAATGTTTAAGTTATGAAAAGTTAAGTTCTTAGATTGTAAAATTATTGCATGTAAAGTATAAAAACTTGAAAAGATCGTTGAAATGAAAAGATAGCTTTACACTATTAAGATACCCATGTTTGTTGCAAGCTGAAAGATAAATGCTTTAAGGAAATAGAGCTTGCAAGTAAAGCAATATTAAAGCAAGAGATTAAATCGTATGCCTCCACGGGCCTGTTGACCGCCTATTCAACTAGGGGGTCAACTCCATGTGCCATGAAGAGATGCATCATCAGATGCTAATTTGTCGAAGACAGTTTGGTTCTACTAGGCAATTTATGCCTCCAGCGCGCTTTTTTGTAAACGAAATTTCCGCACCCCTGCGTGGGTTAATAATGTAATAGGTCTACATGGGTCATAGTTAGGTCAGTTACCTTGGGATTTATTCATTAGGAGAGTTCCTTTCATAGAGGGTTTTTTATCCTCAGGTTATTAATTGGGCTTTTCAGCCTTATTAATTTCCCTTGAGTTTTTCTAATTTCCCTTGAGTTTTTCCCTCCCACCAACAATAATTCCTCCAAAGTGGTGAAAGGCGTTCTAATGGGGTTATCTTCCGGTAGCTATTGTTTAGGAATGATGTAAATGACCATGTATGACATCTTATAAAGTTTCGCGAAATTCTGTCGAGTCTAGATAGGTTTTTTTTAATTAATTAAGTTAATTAAATTTTTCTAAGGTTGAAGGTTTAATTAATTAATTAATTAATTGTTTTTTAGCAAATATTGTAAAAATTAGGTCCTTAGGCTTTTGCTAGGGGTATTTGTGCTAAAAAAAAATGGAATGAGACCCCCTACACCCTTGGGCCAAGTTTCAACTCAGTCGGGCAACTTTTGCTAGGTGTTTGTCTACCAAGAGTCTCAGTCAGTCAAAACAACAATTTTAATTGCTAAGTCATGACATGGGAAAAATGTCATCTTTGTAATTTTGAGCAAATGGGATAAAGTAAAGATGGATAAAGGTGAGAGATATTTTTCCTAACCTTTTCCAACCCTCACATCACCCCCTCACCTAGCCATTAAGCAAAAACGTCACTTTTCCTAGAGTAGTGTGTGTTATCCCTGTTTTTTAGGGATAACTAGGAGATCATGTCTAGAGGCCCACAGGTCCTAGACATGGAGTACCGAGAGCAGGATTGACCTGAGCATGGCCCTGGAGGGCCCATCCTTCTTCTTCTTCGCCAGACTTGTCCTGTCAGCAGCAGCAGCTTCCATCACCATCGGCTTGGACTTGCATCAGAGAAGACTCTTGCTCCATGAGGTAATTGGTCCAGGTATCATGGTATGCGTCATGTTTGATCATTATAACCTTCTTATATATGCATCAGGTTCCTTACATTTCTGACGATTGCTTGGATCTTACACTAACCCACTTGACCATTGTTGGGGGGATTAACAGGATGACCTAGCAAGCTGATATCCATGGGTTTTGGTTAGCCACCAGGGGGGATTTGCAGAGCCATCGTCCGCTCCCACCATACTACCACTTTACATCTTATCTCCCATACATCCATCCCATTCCCCTAGTCCGGCCATTAGGATGACCTTTGAGGGTTACACTTTGTCCTATGGGAAGAAGGGGCTAAAGGCCCAGGGGTTAAAAGCAACTGGTAAAAGATAAAAGCCATAGGAAATAAAACCTAGAGATGCTTCGCCCAGGGATCCCCGAGAAGGCAATAAAAGGCCTCTCGATAAAAAACAAAAGGGACCCTAAGAAAATTAATAAAACAAGACCTAATCAAGAGGATGGGAGGTCTCATCACGAGCCGACCCATTATGTTCATAGGTATCTAGCAGTATGACATTGCCATTATCTGGTCACCACGCCAGGGTAGTGACCTTTGGTTGCATGGCCAAGGGAAAGGGGGTCTCATCACGAGCCAGCCTTATCACTTCTGCGAAAATACCAGTGGGTAACACTGTCAGCTCTGGTCACCAAACCAAGGCAGTGTCCTCTGGTCAGACCTTGAAGTAAAAAGAAAGAAAAAGCAATAAATAAAGAATAAAGGCAATAAAAGGGGCTTGGAAAAAGTGCATCCATGATGGGTACAACTCACCTCCTACAAAGGCACCCACAAGCAACACCTACCCTTGGTTTTCACTATGACTGGACATCCCTAGACCACATCACTTCATGGACATGGCTTGAATGATCTTCTATGGAAACTTTCATTTTCTTATGGATATTGGCCCAATAGGTTGTTCTGTCTATTTCTTCGACTTTGTATAGTAGATCAGTGTAATGTCTTTGAGCTTTTAGAGGATATGTTAGGGGTTTTATGCATGTATTTGATAAATTTAATGATGAAATATGATTGACATTGCTATGATCCCAAGGACTGATGAGCCCATGGAGGGCGAATTTTTTTATGTGCAGGACCATACCCGGCGGACAGGTACCAGTGGACCGGTACACATGGGGATATGATTAGCTCGGACCTCCATGGGGCTGAAGAGCCCATCAGATGGTTGCTAGGATGGCAGAGACAGGACAACGTTATGATGAGCCATTGCACGAGAAGAAAGAAGGACGTTCCACCCAGGATGCTTTGGCAGAGCCCGGCCTAGGAGGAATCACCCACTGCAGATGGAACGTTTGCCTTTGATGGACAGGATGTCACCTGGGAGAGCTGGACATTGTCTGGAGCGTGTGGCAGTGTGCTGAGGTCATTTGGCACGTGTGGCAGCTTGGAGGAGCCCTAGAAGGGCCAACGTTTGGTTTCTGGATGCTTGATTTGCCCAAAAAGGGCCAACGTCTCCCTCAGAAAGGCTTGACGTCCCTCTTTTTGTTCATATTATGACATTTCTCTAGCATTTAATGTAAAAACAATGTAAATCTTATTGTCAACCTTGTCGACTGTTTTAATGACCTAAATTTTAATTCAAAGGTCATGGATTGGTATAAATAGAGGATGTTTTTCCTCATTTTGATGATAACACAACTCACTCTCTTGTGAGAGATGAACTTTTAGTCTTTTTCTTGGTATCTTTGGTCTTAGAAGTGAGGCACAACTCTTATTGGAGGATTCTTCTTGGCATTTATGGTGTTTCTCTCATGGAAGGTTTACTACTAGGATTTGATTAAGCATTCTTCATGATTTGTAAGTGAATTTTTCATGCAAAACTTCTTAAATGAATGGTTGTAGGTTTAATTTCTGACATTTGCTATATCATTGCTATTATATTGATAAATCTTGAAACCCTCGGTAGCAAGCACACTAGTAAGTCATTGCTATATGTCCCCATGCTTGAGAAACTTGTTTTAGCCATTGATAAAGGAAGATATAGCCTAGTCGTTGCTACACTTATCTCTCTTTTTCTGAGTTAGCATTAAAGTAGAGGTTGAATAGAGGAGACGTCCTAGGCCTAGTTAATTCTACACCTAGGGTTTTAACCTTCTAGGGTTTGAAGAGCCTTGCTCCCGCAACACTTTTCTCCCTTAGGCTTGTACTTTAAAGCTAGCCGTTTTGCCAAGAGTATTTAGAGAAATAGGAAGGAGCATGAGGCCTTGCTTAAGCAACACCGGAATGAGCCTCCTTCCCTTAGGGTTTTGATTCTAGGGACCTGCCATTGCAGCACCATAGAACCTAACCTTCTAGTCTTTAAATTTGAATCCTCCTGAGATTTTGCCCTTACATTTGACTCCATATTACCCTAAGGCACTGGAATTCTTTCCAACGTTGAGCTTGTTGTGCAAATTCATCTTTCAAACTTTCAATTTTTGAAACCCTAACCAACCCTAGCACACTAACCAGGGCTGATGTCATACCTGACGCAGCAAGCCCTCTAACTCTGCAATTAATGATGACGTCATGCCTTATTTGAACTATTGTTGATAGAAAACAATGTTGGCTTGGTCATCTTGTGATAGACATTGATGAATTGGTAATTTTCATTGGCTAATTAGCAAACGTTGACCTTCTTTGTCTGTTATATTGCTTAATCATACTAACCCTAAAGGAAGCTGACGTCATCCCTAGGATGTTGATGCAACAGTCTATTGCATATGAGCAATTAATAACATTTAATGCATTAATTTAATTCAAGGATTGATCATTTTCATTAAATGCTATATTATTCCAGTGTTTATTGACAAGTAACATTATATTGCCATTGTCATTATTGCAAACATTGACTTCGTCAATATTTACTATTGTATATGCTCATATACATTAAAGTTTGATAGTCATTGATTTATGAAGTATTAACCATTATTGCATGTACTAGTTTCATTGTTGTCTTGTCTCGCAAGCAGGTGCCTTTTTGTGGTTATTCTTTACCTGACTATCTTCTTGGCGGTAATCTGTGAAGGGGAAACTAGCCTTAATCCTTTGAGCCTTTTCCTTTCAAACCCCAGATTGCCAGGGACATCTCCCTTGGGTTTAGCCACCCTAAATAGAAAGGACCTCCCCATTGTGGTGACATTGGGTGGGGTAGGTCCCTGTTACGCCAGTTTGACCCTTATCCTCTAGTCTATGACCTAAACTACAAACTGCGCGATAACAGTGTGCCTCCCTTCCAGAAAGTCTCCAAAAAGTGAAAAAATAATAAAAAAATTAATGGGAGACTTATTAGATTCCTTGGTGTGCTTCCCTAGACCCTACAACTCATCATTTAACTTGTTAAAGGCTTGCCAACTCACTCCAACTCATTTCCACTTCATCCATCCATGCCAAAACCCTAACTTACCAAAACCCTAAAAGTGACTTTTCTTTGATGTGTGACACTTGTAAATCATCCAAGAGGGGTAGCTTTGCCTTCCCAAGTATAAATAGAACCCCTCCCTCACTCATTTGATACCATATCTTGAGCTATTGTTATGCTACTGGATTTTCCCTTCATCTCTCTCTCTCTTGTTCATTTTACTTCCTTTCCATTTTGCTCATGAGTGTTGGGGCAACATGTTGCTGCAACACTCTCCTCTTGAGTAATAAAAAGGCTTTGGAGGATTTGAAGAAACAAAGAGTATTCTTGTTGTTTCTTTCTACTATTGAGGTGATCTTGTTCTATTCTTCTCTCATTCTTGCTTCAAGTTTATAGATCTAGTGAAGTGTTTATTTGGGTATTTCAAAGTATTTTGTTTTACCATCTAGATCTACTCACATTCTATCTATTTTTGTAGTTTTTCTCACAACTTTTGCAGGTTTACCTCTAGGGTTTTATTGGGCTAGCCTCAAGGAAGAGTCTACTCTTAAAACCTACCTAAAACTCCATTACTTTTCAGATCTTATTTATTTGCTCATTCTTTCCATATTTCAGTTTGCTAACAATCATAGATAGGTCACATTAAATCTATTTTTATTGGGATACTTGTATGTGAAAAATTTCTGCATAAAAACAAAAAAAATTCTTGACTTGTGGTGTGTTGTGTAGCACTTCCAGCAAGCAATAGCTTGCTGGTTTTTGCAGGTTCTTACCAGGTATAAGGGTTATACTTCCCACTTTCGGTCATACAACACCTCAAGAACTTCTTCATTGATTGGGTAACAAAAACTCACCCTTTCCCTTCTCCTTCTAGCATTTCTAAAGTCTTATTCTTGCTTCCAACCCTCTTTAGCACAACAAAGGTAGGCTTTCCTCCACCTTGTGTCATTGTGAGTGGTTTGTTTTTTTCTTTTCTTTTCAAGCCATTTATCTCATGGTTGCCTACACCTTGGGTGAGACATCCCCAATATCGTATGGCTAGATTAGTAATGTGTTTAAGATTTGCTTATGCTCACATGGTTAAAATCTTCTAGAAGTAGATCTCACATTCACATAACTAGTCTTAGCTTAAACCCATGGAGGCATAATTTCACTTACATGTTTTAAATCGTTTAATGTTGCAAGTTTCATTTTCATAACATCTATCTTAATGCAAGTCACACATGGGTGAATGGTAAAAGTTTAAATCTTTCATTGGCAAACTGCTCTTGTCCTTTTCAAAGCACTCATTTCTTTCAAGCTTGCAAATTTTCGTGGTTAAGTAAATGGTGTAGAAGTAACTTGTTCTTTTCAACAATTCATTATACATGTTATATGCGTTTACATACTTCATTCTTAAGATTTAAAACACATCTTTTGGGTTGATTAAAGTTTCGGTTTTGGCACTTTTTCACTAATTTTGGATAAGTGAAAGTCACTTAAACACTCTCAAACACCTTAAAACACTTAGTCCATAGGAGTAATAACATATTAGACTTAATAGGACACCTAAATTATCCATCTTCGCCATCTAAAACGGGGTTTGAGGAAGGCAACGGAAGGTGCTAGGCCGGGGACGGTCTCATGACGCGCGGCGTCTTTTCCGGGAGTACTCGGATCTTTAGGGTTGACCTGTGAAGCTAGGGTAGGCCTCATTGCCTCACTTCTTGAGCATCCAACAACCATTTGGTAATTGAGGGAGGAGGATTTTGGTTTGACACTTAGTTAGGGTAATTCAAACTTTAAAATCTTTAAGTAACCCTTAATTCACTAAGTTTCAATACTTGCAAGCATAACTCTTTTTCAATCTTACATGCAAGTAACATTTCTTTTTCTTTGTAGAATAATTAACTAAGTGTCATTTTTTAGTATTGTGGAACACTTGTGCTTTAAATCTTTCAAATCTTTTGTTAAGTGTTCTTTATGGTGTGATCCCTCAAGAGATAGCACATCCCATTTGGAGGCATCTTCTTGTTGGGTCTTGAGTGTTGTGGTTGCCATTGAAAAGCAGTCCAATAGAGTAAGTGCTATTGGAGCATGCTTAACTTAATGTGTTGATGATATCCATGCTTTGAAATCCTTTATTTCCTGCAAATTAAAACACATGGTTAACTTGCCTCTTTGTATCTTTATATTTTTTAGTTCTTAGATATTCTTGTTGTATCTATTGTATCATCTATTCATCTTGTATATAATTGTGGATTTGTATCTAACATTGTTGTGAAGTAATTGTAATCACTGTTTTATTTGTAAATCTTTTGTAATCAAACTCCCTCAAACTTTAGTTGACCCCTTTGCCCAATCTTAGGGACTAGTCTTAATTGTCTTAGGAAAGGGTTTGTTTGTCATAAGTTTATCTTTGCATCTTGCATTGCTGCCTTTGCATCCTAGGTTAGATTCCCCCCAACCTTATAACCAATTAAAACCAACTCCTAGAACATAACGTTAATCATATCTAGTAATTAGGGTCTACCCCCCTTGGCTTCCCTAGGAGTAAACCTAGACGGAAGAGGTTCAAGTCAAAGTGACAGTGTGGGCTTTGAACCTAGGCATTGTGCCTCCAAGGGCATACTAAGTGAGCAGGACTTAGCTCATGTTTGCAAGTGTGTATAAGGACGACAACAGGGCCTAAACTAGCATTTGTTGTGTGAGATCTACTCTAAATAATTTTAACCATAAGCATATTAGACATCCACAACTAAGCTAGGGGGTTAGAAAATAAAAAGAAAAGCAGAAAAGAAACTAATCTAAAACTAAAAATGAAAAGCAAAAATAAAATCAAGAAGGCAAGCCACTTGGGGACCCCCTTTGGGCTTGCATACAATGATTTAGAGAGAAGGAGAAAGAAGGGTTTTGTTACCACTTTAGAAGGAAGCCTTTGGGAATGTGCTATGACTGAAAACGGGCAGCATGTACCCTTGACCTGGCGAGAACCTGCAAAAATCAACAAGCTATTGCTTGCTGAAAATGCTACAACACACTCACAAAACGTTAAGAAAATTTATGTTTTGCAACAGAAATTTTCCACATATAAAAGCCAGAAATATAAAGTATTGAAATGACCTATCTAAGAGAGTTAGCAACCAAAATCTGAATGATAAGAACAGAAAGATAAATGGAAAAGCTTATGAAGTTTTAATAAGTGACGAGGGTAGATCCTTTCTCGAATCTATCCCAACAACGCTCTTTGAGATGACCTACAAACTTCAAATAAAATGTGGGACAAAAGTAGATAATGGATTGCATGCACTAATAACACAACAAAGTTAGTATCATTAGAAAATACAAGGCATATAGACCAGCAACTACACTATTGTTAAACCTAGCTAACTAAACAAAATTTACCCAAGCAATGCTACTCTATGTTTCACAATAATATCTAAAGAACAAAACAATATCACCTCACAATAGAATGGAACATCCAAACAAAGTCTCGTACTCCACAATTCTTCCAAAGCTCTTATTTATTACCAATGGAAGAGGTTGTAGCAACAAAGTTGCTCCAAGATCTTCAAGAGCAAATGAAACGGAAGCAAGATGAACAATGAGAGAGACAGAGATGGTAAGAAAATGGTAGCATAATAATACTCAGAAGAATGGTGAGATACGAGTGAGGGATAGGATTTATTTATAGCTTGAGAGGCAAAGAGACCCCTCATGGATCTTTGCCATTTGTCAAAACCCAAGCCATAGATGAGACCAAAGAAGGAGGGCGCATAGCTTTTAGGTTTAGATGAGAATAAAAGGTGGGAGTGTGTGGCACACACTCCAGGGGTGACTTGGAAGCATAGGAGGGGCTCATAGGCCATGAGGAAGGCCCACGACTTTCTTTAGAGCAATTTTCCATATTTTTGGCAAGATGTTTCCACTTTTTCCAAGAGAGGGGGCACAAATCCCAAGGAGAGCGTGAGCTTTCTTGGGTGAAGTGTGTTTGAGTGTGTGAGACACACTCTATGTGGGACGTGGGAGGCTAGGAAGGGCGCACCTCATGAGGGAGGGGGCCACAACTTACTTTAAAGTGAGTTACTAACTTTCACATGGAAGGGGGGTACAAATCCCAAGGAGGGTGTGAGGGTTAAAGTGAGAAATGGGCAAAGGGGGTGTACAATGGTTAGGAAAGGGGTTGGGTAGGTTAGGATATGTATCTCTCATCATTATCCATCATTACTTTACTCCATTTACTCAATTATTACAAAATTGACATTTTTCCCATGTCATGGGTTAACAATTAAAACGGCTTTTATTGTGACTGAGAGTCCTTGTGGACTAACACCTAACAAAAGTTGTCCGACTGAGTTGAAACTTGGTCCAAGGGTGTAGGGGGTGTCATTCCATTTATTTTGAGCACAAATACCCCTATCAAAAGCCCAAGGACCTAGTTTTTACAATATTCATCAAAAATTAATTAATTAATTAAATTTCCAACCTTAGGAAATTTTAATTAATTAAAAAAAAACTATCTAGACTCGACGGAATTCCGCAAAACTTTTTGAGCTTTCTTACATGGTCATTTACATCATTCCTAAACATTAGCTACTAGAGGATGACTTCATTAGGACGCCTTTCACCACTTTCGAGGGTTTATTAATAGTGGGAGGGAAAAACTCAAGGGAAATTAATAAGGCTGGTTAGGCCAAATTAATAACCTGAGGATAAAAAACACTTAGTGAAAGGAACTCTCCTAATGAATAAATCCTAAGGTAACTGACCTAACTATGATCCATGTAGACCTATTACATTATTATCCCCCGCGAGGGAGTAGAAATTCGAATTACAAAAATGTGTGTTGGAGGCAAAAATTGTCGCGTAGAACCAAATAGTCTCTAACTTGTTTGCATCTAATGATGCATATCTTCATGGTACATGGAGTTGACCCCCTAGTTGAATAGGTGGTCAACAATCCCTAGGATAGGGGATAACATGCCTAACCTTTGTTACTTTCTACCAATTATCTCTAGGAGTTGGATTTTTGAGGCCTTGGGATACCAACACCTTTCTCATCCTTCCCATCCCTTTGACATAAAATTATCATTGCTATTTTTCCTCTAAGAGTTGTTGTTTCCATTCTTGACTCCATTACCCTAGAAAGGCACTAGTCTACCATTTACAAGTGTTGATTGATCAAACAAACACTCAAAGTTCAAACCTTTATCCTTGAAGCTTTTACTAACATTTGTTAACCCTAAACTAGACTAACTCCTTAGCTAACTTGTTGTTGTTGCAAAACATTGCTACAGCCATACTAATTCAAGCTAAATTGCCACATTCACCTACATAACTCATGCTTACATCATCTGAAAATCACTTGTGACAATTGCCAGTCAATCTACTAAATAAGTGTTGAGTTTGCATGGTGTTTCCTTGCACTATGACCACTAGAATTTTCTGTTGTTGCAAAATATTGCTACATCCATCTAACTGCAGCAAATTCTCTGCAAAAGTGACATATTTTGCTAGCTAAACATTTCCAAACTTGCTTGTGACAATCTTTTATCATTCAACTAGGTTAAAGTTATTTCTTCTTGTTATTTTCAAGCACTTTCAAGGCATAATTCTTGTGGCTGTTATAAAATATTAATTTTTGTTATAAATTGTTGCATTGCTGCAAATTCATATAAGGTAGTTTACTTTTTGAAGGTTCATTGTCTTATGAAGCACTAACATCATTTTGGTACTTGGAAAGTGCCCATTTTTGCCTTGTTGTCTTGTTTTGGGCAGGCACACAATATCATTTATTTGCTTCATCTCTATAAGACATAAAGAACCCTTTGATTTGAGTGATCTGTGAGAGGGGAAGGATTTCCTTGTGATTACTTGCCTTATCCATCTCAAACCCCCAAGTCACCGGAAACGTTTCCCCTGGGGTAGTCTTGACATACTCCTAAACAGAAAGGGATTTCCTATTAAGGTGGCAGTGATAGGTTACTCCTAGTTACGTCAATTTTGTATCCACTTGCCTTGGGCTTGTTATCGCACAGCTTGTAGCTAGGTCAAATGGCTATAAGATGGAGGTCAAACTGGCGTAACAGGAAC
>CBVK0100189283.1:0-13996 GCA_900067695.1 Picea abies | reverse complement strand
ATTATGGTAGCTGCGGGAGGTATTTACCTCCACGTGTAAACCGAATGGGAATATAAGACTCCGGAAAGCAAGAGAAAACCCTAATGAGTTGGCTAATAACCCTAGAAGTCTTGTTGGCTCAAGAAGATGATTTATATTAAGTTATTAGCCTCCAAGAGAAGAAGTTAGCCAGAAATAATAATAATATATTGAACAGATATGTACCCAGAAGGAGAAGTCGGCCCCAACAAATCTGGCAGAACAACTATAAATACAGGGCACCAATTCTCATTTGACACATCTCAGAATTGCAGAGAGCAACTGGTGCGCACTGCAGTTCCCAGTTTGGTGCGCACGTGTGGAGGAGAGCTGCAGGTGCAGCTACTACAACAACCAGTTTTTAGTGTTGGCTTGGACTATCTCTTGGCTAGGGTTTGGATTATCTGATCAACTATTGTTGGTGCGCTATCCTTGGAGGAAGATGTGCTACACCTTGTTTGGCTATCTAGCCTAGGGTTTGCTTCTGGAGTAATTCTCAGTCAAGGTTAAGGTGCTCGGAGGGTGGCTTCGGCCTATTGTTAGGTGACGAGGGTATCATCAATGGTAAAAGGAGCACACAATCTTCTATATTCTAACAATAACATTGCAATAAATGATAATAAATGATCAAGGGTTGGCCTTAATCGTGATTACAAATACGTTAATAATACATATGAGTTGAAAGCGATGAAATCTTTGATAGAAGATTGATCCTATGGTGGCAATCGAACTTCTCTTTTCTCCTTTTTTTTGTTTTCTCCTTATTGTGAAGATGTGGATTGCTATGTAATCCAATTTTTTGACTTGGAGCTTGTTTCTCATATGCAAATAGTAGTTTGAATCCACTTTTGAAACAATTGGGAAGAAATTCTAAAAGATTGATATTGATTGCACTAAAATCAAGGAATTCAGAGGGTTATGTCTCTCAAGTTCATTTTGTTTTTATTACACAAACATACACATTGATAATATGAAATTGTGATGAAATTGGAAACTAAAGACAAACAAATCTACACTGTTTGATAAATTTAGTCTAATGTATCAAATATAGTTTCTTTCAGATGAGGAGCACTAAAAACAACTTGGTGCAGAAAAGGTGAATACAACTAGTTAAAAGATAACATGTTTATTACTCATAGTTGTTAGAGTGGAGTGGTTAACACACAATAATTATTAAACCTAGTACACTATTAATCATATAATAGGAAGTTAACCCAATTCAAGATAAGATAAGATAATTTTATTAATGTTGAACAAATAACCACAAGTTTGTCAATGGGACTGCTAAGTGCAAAACTATGAAAATACATCGTCAGAGTGTGAGGGCCATCCCTATAAAAGCCAAAAGAAGATCCAATCTAAGATGTAAATTCTCTAAACTAGGAAAGAAAGTGTTTTTGGAAGAGTTGGATAGTTACAAGAACCTCTAAGGGTCTAATGTCAAAAATCCTCGTCAGAGTGCCTTGGAGGGAACAAGGAGGTCAGTGCCTTTTGGCTCTGTCATCTGAAGAAGAGGAGGCACTACATTGCGCATAACGCCCCTTTGTATATGAACCAGTGTTACAAGAATCGAACCAGAACCGGTCCGATTCGACTCATCAAACCACTTTTGACCGGTTCCGTACAGAGCCGTTTTTTTTTGCCTAAACCGACCGGTTTCGTACGGAACCAGTTTTTTTTGCTGAAGATGCCTGTTGCTGGAAAAGGTAAGGATAAATTAGTTTTTTTTTTTTTAAAGTTAGGGTTAGGGGCATGCATGGGAAGCTTCTAGAATTGTCTAGAGCCCCCCACTTATGAGAAACTTTGCAAATTTGTGTATAATGGTTTGGATTCACATGGTTGTACATGAATATGTATTTGTTTTTTTAAAATTTGAATATTTTATGTATTTTTAGTGACCGGTTTTTTGATCCGGTTTTTTCCCGGTTCCGGTTTTTGGGTCGATCGGTTCAATGACCGGTTCGGCTCTGGTAACATTGATATGAACTGCTCCTAGCATTCGAGGTCGAAGATAAGAAAACCTTGATAAAAGACTGTTTGGAGGAGCTAGAAGAATATTTAGTCTACTATATGTTTCGTTTTCTCAAGGGAGGGAGCTGCTGCTACTATATGAAAGTGGAGGGCTACGTATGAAACAATGATCCCTGTCCCAATATCTAAATCTACTTCCCCAAACATGTCTTGTTGAAAAGGGTTAAGAGGCCTCGTGCTGTCTCTCAGATTGGGATCTTGTTGGAATGACGTTGTTGTCTGTGGGGGCAATGGTGCCCATATTTGTTGTGAGCATTGTTAAAAGGATGTGATAGTTTGAGTAATGTCCGACTTGGGGGTTGGGCGATGAGTTTGGAGGATTAGAGAGCCAATGCCTCCCTCATAAATAAGGCTAGGCACTGCTGATTCAGATCCAAAGGAAAGGTGGAGAGAGAATTTTGAGATTCCCTAAAGAGGCAATGGAACTGTTCTTGTATCTCATGGTAGATAGGGTATCTAGAAATAAAGTGCACCTTTGTCTTGGTCTCTTGCATATGACAAAGCTAGCAAATGATGTCCTCTTATGGAATCTGAGCTTCACCTCTATTCGTAGCCTATGTGAACCCACTTGAAATGGGCCCAGGGGGATATTGAGAGTATGCATCCAATGCTACAGTGTGTAAGGGGGTTAGACATTGAGTTTGTCTTTTATGTTTAGGAAGTGCTCTGCATAGAAGGCCATCTTAGGCTTCAACTACTCTAGTGGGTTGAGCCAAGTAAATTGGATTTCCTACTTGTATATATCAACTCTGATAATCCCATTGACCTCCTACTTATTTCGTAGGATATGTCCAAGGGCTCTGAAAGAATACTTGAAATGAGGGAGGTGTTCCATTGAGATGGCAATGGACTGGAGAAGACTCGAGACCTTTGAAATCTAGCAACGATGAACTTGTCCCATAGGTTTGTACGAGCCTAGGGTCTCTTAAGTGTAGTCCATAAGGTATCGATAATGATGCCCCCCAGAAGCTAAGTGAACAAAACACTGATTGCAGTGCAAAAACGAGACCAATCTTAAAATGGTCTTGTGGCAAAAAGGGTGAGCAACAAATTTTTTCCTAGATAATGGCGTGGTGTACTCTCCTCTTGCTCTTGATGAAATGAAAAAGTGTGAGGGTCTCTACACTCTCCACCTTGGCCCATTCTGACTTAAGTAGGCTAGGCCCCCACACCTTGGAGCCAGCTCCCACACCTTGGAGCCATAAAGAACGATGGGCTGAATGATACAGTCCATGGGCTCCATCTTGGATGATATGTCCTAGAACTGGTTCTAGAAATACTGATGCTTGAGGAGAGCAAGGGACCCATAGCCCTTATTGGTCTGAGGTTGGAGTGTCTTCGTGAACCCTAATCTAGGCCTTCAAAATTGGACACCCAATTAGGTCTAGGTTGTGGTGATATGAACCTCCTCTCCTAGAAAGAGAAATGGAAGTATGTAGGGACACTTTTTGAGCTGTTGAAGATCATTGGCTTGGTTTTACCTAGGTTGACTGTCATTTGAAAAAGATCGCAAAAACCGGATAGGGCATCCAATTGTCTTTGCAAGTGCTACATAGTAGAGGCCAAGAGGATGACATCATCAACAAAACGGAGGCTGGATATCAGGACTTGATGAAGAAGACAACTATCCCAGGGATGAATATACTTAAGGTAGGGCTTAGATTTGTTAATATAAATCCCAAATAAGTTCGGGGAGAGAGGACACCCTTGCTTCACCTCGATGATGCTCCAAATGAAATCAGATAACCCATGTGTTGTACTAAGGTGGCCATGGACAAACTCATAGAGGAAAATGAGGTAGTGAAAAGGGTCTTTGGTATACCAATGTTTCGAAGCCACTTAAAGAAGCCCCCCCCTTAGAATTGAGTGAAAATCTTTTTGAATGTCTACAAAGCAATAGAAGCTAAGCTACATGATATGGGGAGATGGGCACACGTTTTTGGAATTGAAACACGTTGGAAATGTGAACCCTAAAAGTTTCGAAACCTGGAAATGCGACGTTACTATCTCTCTCTCTATATATATAATATTCTATTTTATAAATATCACATTATATTGAAACTTTGAAGGAAAGCATTATGTATAAATGAGCAAGAACATTTAAATGACGAACATAACTGACAACTGACACATCATATATACTAGCAAACCCATCTCTATATTATTTCTCATAGATGATTACATAATGCAATCAACAATATAAAAAACAACCTTTATAAGTGAGGTTCTATATTCAAAATCAACGTTTATATATGAGGCTACAATGCTACATGTATCGAACACAGAAATAAGAAATGAGCTATGTTGGGAAAACCTAAATAGTCATCATGCTCATCTTCATCGTCATCTTCATTGCAAAAAGTAGAACCAAATGCATGTTGAACGATGGAATATAGAGTGGAATAATTATTTCCAATTCCACTTCTAGGTTTTCAACCCTTACGAGATGGAAGGCGAAGGTTGGAATGCGCATAAACAAGCTTTTTAGCCTTTTGCACACCCAACTTGTATTACTTCATTGAATGAATAAAACCATAGTTGCTCCAATTCCTTTTTGCCAATGAAGAGCCTGCCACTTGTGAAAGAATATGGTTTGGAAATGTACACTATTTACTCCATGAAAAATTCACCATTTAATCAGAGTCATGGTGCTCCTCTCATCCAAAGTTGGTATGTCTAAATAATCATCCAAACCAACAACAAAATTGGCAAATTCGTCCTTCACCTCCATGTCAAGATGAGTTGGAAATGTTCTCATAAGGGATCTTTTCACTCCACTAACCTCCTCCCTATCCTTATGTGGTGCCTTCCTCTTTCCATTACATTGAGCAATGAGGTCTTCTTCATAAAATCCTGGGTTCAAGGCATGTGCTAATGTGTGCAATCTAGTGTTGAACTAGTCCAACCTCTCAACAATGATTCTTGATTGAATCAACAAAATGAGCATCAACAAATAAAAGCTTGGGAGATTCTCGTGAAATGATTTACATAGTTTTCTCAACCATGTTATCCATGTCATTGTAAACTTCTCCCAAGAACAGTTTGTCCTTATCGGTACTTCGGTGAAACAGGTGATGTGAATTTCAACAAAAAGATTATTTATCTCCACCACTCATCGATACACAATCTGGGGCACCATAATTTCCTTCTTTGAATCTACTTGTTTCCACTCAACCCAAAGTAGACTTATCACCGTAGAAACTAATGAATTATTAACCTCAGTAAACCGACACAACATGATGAAGTTTGAAGCATATCTTGGCTGAACAACTTTGAACAACTCCAATCTAGAGTATTCTTGAAACATTACTTGAGATTGGTGGTGGTGGGTGATGAATTTGATTAGTTTACCAAGTTGACTAGGGCCAGTTTACTACCTGGGACTAGGTTTGGGTGTGACAGAGGTGAAACACTTCGTTACAATCAACTTTGATGGTTGGCCAAGTAAAGACAAATTACATTCCAAAGAGATGGCAGCGCGAGCTCCTTAATGGTTGGGGTGTGTTCCTAGCTTGCATTGTGAGTTCCTTAATCCATGGGACTTTATTGTCAATCTCTTCTAAAATCAGATTTAAATTATGTACAATGCAAGGACTTAGGAGTCCAAAATATGTGATCAAACATGCTCACAACAATCAAACCTAGAGCTTTGCAAACCAGAGCATTATCCGTGATAACTTGCGCCACCTTAGTAGTTCCTACTTGCTCAATAGCTTTGAGTATAATATCAACAATGAATTGAGCGTCCTTTACCTCACCTGAACATTCTTCGGCCTTCAACAACATTGCTCCTATTGGTGAAGTGGCAATGATATTGATCAATGGCCTACGCCTAGTATCTGTACATCCATCTAAGACAATGGTAATCTTGAGCTACTCAATGAGGCACAAATAGGTGTGGAAACATCCTCAACAAGTTCCTTGTCCTTTTTTAGCAGATTGGTTTGGATTTTTTCATAGTTAGGCCCATTGAACCGTTTAGGAACTATGTTAATTGGCCTCACAATATCTTGCCAATAAGGAAACTGAACCACGCTAAAAGGGATACCACAAGCATGGATGGCCCTTGCCCCTATTGTTTCAACTTCTTCTCTCCCTTGTACATCCACCATTTTATCTATTTTTCTATCTTGAATAGCAAAAGATGAACCTTTTGAATTTTTTGATGCTTGTTGTTGTTGCTAAGCTTCTTTCCTCTAACTTGCTTCATTCACAATCCCCCGCTCAATGTTAGGAGCAAGCTAGTCGTGTCTTCTTTTCATCTTGTCATCCTCATTTTGCTCTCTCTCATACCTCTGCCTCTCTGTCGGGTCACTTGTTTTTGGGCTACCATCAACACCGTTTCCTGATTCCTGCAAAAAACATGCCTTTTCTCTTCTATAAGACCTGTTATGGCACAAGTTGTAGGTTGGGAAAAGCCCGAGCCAACCAAGGAACAAGTGCTGCAACTATGGAAATTCTACACCCAATGTCACCTCGATGTAGGTCCCGCACTTCAAGGGTGATTAGGTCACTATAGGGAGGCGATCCCGGTGACCCTAGGGGAATTGAGATGGAGATGGAGGGAAGTGGAAAGGAAGCCCCTAGAGGTCAAGTCTAAATGGAAAGAAAGGTAGGGAGAGATGCCTTGCAAGTTAAGTAATGGCTGCCCCACAAGTATAGTGATTTTCCGGATGATTGCACCTTCCCGAGACACAAGAAAAGACATTTTGCAACAGTATATGTTAGTTGGACCAGCAAGTTAAGCTTGCTGTCCCTAATTTGCAGCAGTAGATGACAGTATATATCAGCAAATAAATGATATTAGAAGCTACTCAATCAGTGTTTAAGATCAAGTAGAAAATACAAGAGAAAGACTAGCTAAAATCAAGATGAAAGAGCCAGAACTCTAGCACAAAAGATAAGGCTGTTGTAAACACTTGTCTGCAGCAAATTATATCTCAGCCTCATGGCTATAACAATCAATGTATTACAGCAAGAAAATCAGCCACTAAAATCTCCTCAAACTTTGCGAAAAAATGTACTAGGAGAAGTAGACTAAGTGTGCAAAGTTTGAGCAAAAAACAATGGTTGAATAAAGAGTTATTAAAGCAACTAGGTTAGGGTTTCGGCAGCCCTAATGGCTGAAGATGCTATTTTGTAACAACAACAATAAGTAGCCCTTAGATGAGGGTGCCCTAGTGGCTGTGAGGCTCCCAAGGGACAAGGAAGACAATCCACTTTTGCAAGAAGTAAAAAGACCGAAATTCATGTTTCCCAATGCAATAATTTTATCACTCCAATGCAACAAATCAATGACTAGTGCCCTTAATATTGGGTTAATGGAGTCACAAGGAGCTTAGAGAAGTTACCTCCTTGGGGGTGTAAGCCCTTTTACTTCCCAAGGCAAGTTTCTCTAAGCTAGGGTTTAAGCTAAGAGGGTGTATGCCCTTATACTTCCCACCTAGCTCCTAGCATAAAACACTTGAACTTGAAATAATGATAGCATAATAGTAGAAAACCATACCAAGATCAAGAGAAATACTAAGACAAATCACCACAAGAGCTAGAAATGCATCTGTTATCGCATAAGACTGTCTAAGGGTTGCAAGGCGACCCAGTCCTTTGCTTGCGTAGCCTTGAGCTCAAAATGCAACTTTTAGAATAATCTATATCGGGCTTTAAGTGCAACATGCAGAGCAGCTCATTTTGGGCTTAAAATACAAACAAGCGGGCCCAGTTTTCAACGACGAAATTCCCCTATGAAGTTCAGATTAGCCGCTCCTGGGTATCTGGAACTGTAGAGTTGCGCAAAGTATAGCGCCAGAGAAAAGGGTCTGAAGTCCCGAAGCCCCGAAGTAAGTATGACCCGAAGCCCCGAAGTAAGTATGAGCTGTTGATCTTGAGGGGGACAGGTGGCAGCCGATCCAGGCTTTCGGGGAAATGAGCTTCGGGAGTTTTGAAATGAGAAACGCGCCAAGTTTTCGAAGAGCCGAAGCCTGAATTCTCGAAACAAAATCCGAACCATCCAATCTAGGGGAACACGTGGAGGTAGATCCCTCACTTTGGGATTCAGCGCTCCGGAAGATTGTGGAAGTCAAGTATTCAAAAGTCCTGAAGGCTTGATGTCCTGAAGGCCTGATGTCCTGAAGGGCCGAAGTCCCGAAGTGTCGAAGTCCCGAAGTGCTGAAGCCCGAAGTCTCGAAGTGCCGAAGGCCCGAAGTGTTGAAGTAATTCTTAGCCGCCCGATTCAAGTGGACACGCACCGTCAAATCCTTAACTCCAAATGTTTTGCTTCAAGGGAAAAATAAGTCTGAGTTTTGATTTTCTCGGAGACCCGAAGGAGATCGCAGTAGTTGATCAACAAGGGCCGTGCGTCGTCAGATCCTTAGCTCCGAAATATTTTCCAGGGGGAAAACGAAGTTTGAGTTTTGTTTTTCCCGGAGTCCGGAGACCTGAAGAGATCCCAACCGTCGATCTCAGGGGGGGGCTATGCGTTGTCAGATCTTTAGCTCCGGATAAAAGCGGCAGAAGGCGGAGGAGGTTTGAGGTTTGAAAAGTTCGAAGCCCAAGTCGCGAAGCAGGTCTCGACCGTCGATTCGAAAAGGGAAGATCTGATCCATTGATCTGAAGAGGGCAGATTTGAGCCGCTGATCGTAAATCCTCGTCTAAGATCAAGAGATCGACGACCACGGTCCATTGCGGGGACGCAACATACTCAGGCGATAATTGTCTTGAGTGGTCCTGCAATTGAAACCATGGTAGGTGAAAGTGCTACGTGGCGAAAGGTGGTGGATTGCGGGCCCAAAAGCGGTCTGAACCCATACCACTTTCGAGCTGCCCCGCAATCACATGTTTATATAACATCCTATCCAAGAGCACCACGTGGCCGCCCCCTGAGCATTTAATCTCGTTGATTC
Organism: Picea abies; assembly: GCA_900067695.1. Lineage (NCBI taxonomy): Eukaryota > Viridiplantae > Streptophyta > Pinopsida > Pinales > Pinaceae > Picea > Picea abies. The sequence continues at coordinate 5,048 of CBVK0100189283.1, read as the reverse complement.
CCCGAGAAAAGGCAGTTAATGAAAATAGAGCTGGTAGTTGAAACCTCGGCTCAATCCATAAATGAAAGGCATGGAAGGTTCGGCCGTGGGGACTGAAACATCAGCTCGTGGTACCCCTGGGGGCAGATTTCCCTACGAAAGTCATGCCGATCTGAGCTCACGTCTGATAGAGGGATACATGCATAGTTTGACATAAGACTACCCAGACGCAATACTTTGAATGTAGTGATCAGATCACACTCATGGCAGTGGCAAATTGTTCTGAGTATAAATAAGTAGTTTTGATATTTTGTTAAGGTCGTCAACTGGTTGAGTAGAGCTCCCTATTTTGTAATGTTTTGATGCCAGAACTGTTCTCTGGTTATGTATCAAATTTGAGACTTTCATGTTAATAGAAGTTGGCTTCTTTTGATCTCTCTGTAAAAACTATGCTAAAACACTCAAGCATGGAGGATCTAGTCGAGGGTTGTTATGCTGTTGTAATGTAGGTTTGATGACAGTGGTATCGTGACCAGTTTTAGTTAGCTCCCTTGTTATCTTTCTACTTCTTACACTGAATGGCTCGAGCATGGAGGATTGAGTCGAGTTGTTGTAGCTGCATTGTGATGTAGGTTTGATCATTGTGCTGTTGTGACTGTGTTGTTTGGACATATTTCAGTGTTTGAAGCTTGGGCTCAAGAGTGATCTTGAGTTTGAGTTTTTCTTCTCCAAGCTGCTTGAAAGCCTTATGCTCATAGCAGTGTTGTTCACCTTTCTTACTAAGTCTTCCTTCTGCTCACACTTAAGCTCAATTCATTGACTGAAGTTAATGTGGCCCTCACTTCCCTGTGCATTTCTTGTCCAGTTCTGTGTTGAACATCATTCATATATTGAGTTTTGTGCATTGACCTCCACTCATATAAAACCAACATCCACCAAAAACTCTGATGGGTACTGGGCTTATCCTCCCGCAATCTGAGGGTGACTCTAAGTGCTAACAACATCATCCTAAGCTAGCGCTAGGCCTTCTTCCACCAACCATTCATAAAATCAGCCATACACAAGTGCACAAGAGCTAAAATAGCCAAGGAGGCCGAAATTTCAGACCAAGTCCTCTTGTGAGAGGAAAGTTATGATTTGAAATGAGATCTTATGATCTCTATTTATACAAAAATTAGCCAACATGGCTTGTCCACAAAATAAGGAGTAAAACACAAGATTAGATCTTTCCCCCTTAACACAATAATATTAAACATTTCACTTAAAATTTCATCTTTTGCACAAATTAAACCCTAATTAAGGATGAGGTCACACCTTTAGGGGATGTTTTGCCACTTTGAGGAGGTCATTGGTGCTGGAGAAGGATGGAAGGGCCTCCCAAGGCCATGTGTCAAGCATCTAGATGATCTCTTCTTGGTGAAAACGCTCTTCTCCTCAAAACGTCTAAGTGCAAGTGAGTGGCACCTCACCACCAAGCCCAAACCCCCAATACCATGACGTCATGCTCAAAAGTGGGATGTTTTGCCCCTCCTGGGAAAAACGTTTAACAAGCAATGGGTGGGCTAGGTTATCCAAGTCATCATCAAGGCCGTCCAAGTCATCTCTCTCTCATCTGGCATGTGGGCCCTTGACATCGAACCTGTGGGCTTGTAGCCCCATGCAAGCCCAAGCTAGGCTTGTTCTCGCAAAACTGTCCACTAGCTAGGTCCTGCAAAGACAATTGAACACGCCCTCCAAGGATCTCAAGTCATAACATCATGATAAGTGGATTCAATCAATAAATAAGCCATCTAAGCATGTGCATCAAAGATTACTATATCAAACAATTAACAACTCAAAGACACTATGCGACTAGTCAAGCCTAAGTATGGGAGGGTTGACGAGGTGTCCTATTGGGTAGATCCAGCCCTAGGTCAAGGAGAGCCTCCAAGAGGTCCCTTTCTAATCCATGTAAAGTGTATGAGGTGGATGGGGTGAAGACTCAATGGGTATAGGGCTCATGACATACTAGGGATCGGAGTGTCTCATTCATGGGTGCCTTTGTAGGGGGTGTGTGGTACCTTCGTCCACAATGCACTTTTTCCAAGCCCATCATTTGCCTTTTATCTTTCTTTCTTTATATTTTCTTTAGCACAAGGAGAGGTTGAAGGTCACTGTCGTGGCGTGGTGACCAGATGGTGGCAATGTCACCCATAGATGCCTAATGCAAATGAGAAGGTTGGCTTGTGATGAGACCCCCTTTCTCTTAGTCATTCAACTGAGAGTCATTGCTCTGGTTTGGTGACCAGATAATGACAATGTCATACCACTAGATATCCATGGACGTGATAGGTTGGCTTGTGATGAGACCTCCTATCCTTCACTCTATCTTTCAGGCATTTCTTTGTTATATTATGGGTCCCCTTTTATTCAAAGATAAGTGTTTTTTTGCTTTCTTGGGTGATCCTTGGGCGAAGCATTTGGAAGGTTCATATATGGCTTTTATCTTTTACCCAACACCAACCCCTCTATGCCTTTAGCCCCTTCTTCTCAAAGGATGAGGGACAACCCCTTCTTGGGTCAATACACCCTAAAATCTCAAGAGATAAGGAAACAAAGCGGAAAAATGATGGAAAATGATAAGTATGGTTGGGAACGGTACGATGGTTCATTAAGGGATTTCCCAACAACAAACCCATTCCCAAAGAAGACCACTTACTAGGGCACAATGTCAACCACCAAGGTGAAGTAGGGAAAAAGGCATAATGTCCAAACACATATCATGAAATCTAGAGCAATCTAAGATACAACATAATCAAATGGCTTAGGTATTGAAATCATGCTTACCATAATACTGACTTGTACCTCATGGAGCAAGGCCCATTGCCTTCCAGAAGCCAACTGGTGTGGTGGATGCCATCTGTAAACCTATGACCATCTGTGGTGGTGAGTGGGTTTTCCATCTGTGCAAAGGGTATTGCTGGTCATGTAGTCTCTCGACACTCCATATCTGTAACCTGAGGGCCTCGAGACATCTTCTCCTTAGTTATCCACAAAATGGGGATAACAAGACCCTTTATATGGTTGATGACAATGATTGCACTGCATACCCATGAACCACCATAGGGAATTCGTGCACTCTTCTTAATATACCACCTGCAAAGAGGATAAAAGTCATTCCTGTTGTTGGGCTCAGGAGTTGGAGGAATAGGAATAGCTTGGTTGGATAATGGAAGCATAAACCCTAAGAAAACACTCAAATAACTACCAAGAAAGCTTCATGCTCACCTAAAAATACAGAAAATAGTTGTTGAAGTTGGCCAAAACACCAGAAAATGGTTGTTATAGCTGCCCAAAAGGCCAAATTGCTTGTTGCTCACTTGAACATATAGGAAATGATGGGTGTAGCTGCCCAAAACACTACTCAGTGCTTGCTGTAACAGCCTAAAAGTCGTAAGTCCCTCTTGCTGGAATCACCCTTACTCAAGCTGCCCAAAAGGCTGAAAATCTGCTAGTTGAAATTGCCGTTGGTCAAACGTGTGAGGGAATAATGAGAGGGAAATCATCTTTATAGAAGCATTTCTATTTTTAGAGGCTTCTAGAAGTATCATTAAGGCTTAACTAACCTTGACTTAGGGTTTAGAGTTGCTTTGGTGGGTCGCTCTAGTCAGATTAAGTAAACAATCGTCCAGTTCAATTAGGAAATGCACTTTATGGATTGTGGTATGGCCATGAAACACTAGCTGGCTGTATGAAATGTGTTTACAAATTGTGAAACACATTTTATGCTGCACCACACGTGTTTCTGTAAGTGGTATCCCCTCTAGGGTGCATTTATTGCGAGTTAGAGTAGAAGACTTTCAAAGAGCGGTGTCTTGCCTCCTCAATGATGGTCCTGAGGGTGATGTTTGTCAAGCTCCTCAGTTAGCTGGATATGAAGGGAATTAGCATAGAGGTTGGAGAAAGTGTGCCCCAACATGATTGTCTTGTAGTTGTTTAGCTCAGTCCTGGACACCAATTTTGTGTATTGAGTGAATAGTGCAATGGGACCATGTCTATGGGAATCTCGAGCAAACAACATGGTCAAATAAAACAACAATGTATTCTATAAGAGAATAAATACCATGTTTGAAGAATTCCTCCCAGAATCCCTCCTTGTATGTTGCTCTATTGGTGTTTAACTCCGTTGTAACCTACTCGATATTTCTATAAAAGAACAAGAAACAAAGGGATGGTGGGGAGGAGACAGTAACTTGAGGCTCCTTGGGGACATCATAAAGTGTTGTCATATCGGTTCAAATGGATCAGGGGACAAGCTTCGGGGGAGGCGTGAGTGGTACGAAAATATAGTATGCCAAAATGTTTTGGGAGAGTGAAGAAGGGCACGTATTTCTCGTATCCTTTGGAAAATGAAGATACATTTCTTGCAGCGTAGGAGGGAATGATGGGATCTCTGTAATAGGGGGTAAGAGGTAGGGTCATGGAGGAGGGCTTGGTGGAGTTGCCTGTAGTGGATTTTGCACTCCTCGTCATACCAACGGTTCAAAGGGCATGATTTAGAATTGGGAGAAGAGGAGGTAGATTTAATGACATGGAGATAGGCGTTGAGGGTCGCATCCCAAATGGTTGAGGAGAGCTTATCATATTCAGAAGATATTGAGTCAAGATATTGATAACGTAAGAGGGGAGGGATGAGCTAGCGAAGGAGGGAAGAATAGGCATTTAAATCCCTGTCATCTAGCATGATGGTGGTTTGAAGGGGGCATGGGGGGCAAGGTAAGAGAGGGTGGTGGGTCAACACGAAGGTGGAAGGAGATGGATATGGATTAGGCTTTAGCTTATGTTGGATTTTGACACATATAGCCTAATATATAAAGTCTGATTTTGGATATATAGCATTATCTACAAAGGTTGTTTTTGGATTTTGCATAATGTAATCATCTACGAGAGTTACTATAGACATGGGTTCTTGGCTGAATTATCATTCTTATTTTTTTGCAAATTAATGTATTATTTAAAAAAATTCCATCGTTTTTGAAATATTTATATTTTTTGTATATTTTATAGACTTCATTTGTGTGTTTCCCAAT
>CBVK0100189282.1:0-13998 GCA_900067695.1 Picea abies | reverse complement strand
AGACAAGAGCGTATGGCTCGAGGTCTGATACAATATACAAAAGGTGCTCTCTCATAAATGGTTCATTGAAGGTTTGGTGCTTCAATTTCAAAAGTTTTCAAAGTAATATGTCATGTGTTAAAAAAACACATACGCTGCCTCCACGCTCGCTTTGGTAATTGCAATGCTCCTGCATTAATATGCATCTTGGTGCAGATCATCGTAGTGATAGATTCAAGCTAGGTAATAATGTCTTGTTTGAGATCATCTTTGATTTCCTAGATTGAGGTGACGATGGAGGAATGCATCTTTTGATTGATGGTGGAAATATTGGCACTAATTTTTCACACTTTTTGTTGTGTCTGTTAAATTAGAGTGCAAGGCAGTGAAGCAAGCTTCCAAGTCTTGGCTATGGGTATGGGTCATGATGATGAGGGAACACGAAAATGGGTGGGTGAGACCACACAAAAAATGGGTTATGGGTGAAGTGTATCATAATGATTAGGGAAATAAGTGGAATCCAATGGGGTAAATTCGAAATAAGGGTGTTGGAAGGGGGTCGGGTCCACAAGAAAAAAATTTGCTGAAAAATGATATGTATGACTTTGATAAGGGAAAAGAGATAAATCCAACAGAATATGTCTCAAATAATCATGCCAACAGGATCCATATTTTTTTTTTTAACTCCTATGGAGTTATACTCTGATCTAAAGAATACTGTAGTGATGAAATGCCCAAATGCTTAACAGGAAGAAATGTGTAGAAATTATGCAACTCGAATGAAGGATACATAGTTGCATTGCAATAGATCTTGTTTGTTCTATTTTTGTTTCCATCCCAAGGGTTAGGTATTAAAGGGTTCTATAGAAAAGGGTTTTCCCTGTGCTATAACTCTCTAATATATGTGCAGGGTCCAACAATAGTACTCGACCCAATATCTCAAGGAACCAACTAAGGAGGTTAGATCGTGCCCTTAGCCATACTACTCGACTACCTATTGGCAGCCAATTCATTTTTTTTAATTACCCTAAAAAGCTGCCTACACCTATTGTCTTCTAAACGACAAATCATCATCGCATTTTGCAACTAGACATTTGTTTCATTTCTTGCGACAATTGCAATTTTGATTTCGATTCAGTTTTCACAACTGAAAGTGTGAAAACTCCTCCATTGTTGTTTGGACTGTCATAATCTTTTATTGATTTTCTGAAAGACACTTTACCATTGGTTTTTTGTATGACTACGAATGACTTTCAAATTATATCCATTCACTTTGATTGCGCAACTTGATTTCTTTGGTAAAGTATTGAAAATGTTAAGTTATGAGTTATGTTTAATTTTATAAGGGTCATGGTTGATTTTGGTTTTATATATGATATGATTCTTATTGTTTTGAGCTCTTAACTTATTGATTTCATATGGTCATTGGTTGCAATGTTTTTTCACTTTGATTATGCTAAAAAACGCATGGGTCATATATCATTTTGATTTCATATTGGAGTGGCAATGTTTTACACTTGTCGCATTGGTAAAACCTTTGGATGTCATGTTGGATCGAACTATACACTTGGCGCATGAATTTAACATATGGTATTTGTTTTATGTTTGATCAATGGCACGTTGATGTGGTTGTACACCGATGTGGGTTGGTCGATTAATACATTTTAAACACTATGATTGCTGATGAGAAAGCACTGTACCTATCCATTAATACACTGCATGGTGATGGTAATTCCACCACCCTCACACACATTACATTGATTCATTCCCCTCTGAGCGCTTGTAGCTGTTAAACCCTATCATTTTTACTCCTGTGTATGGTATGGTTTAAACTAAACCCTATCATGAACAGAATCCATGGCTCCTGTCGTAAGAGCCGAGCCCAACGGGTGCCAAGCATTGTTGATGTTTGATGGCGCTTATAGTGACCTGGAAAAGTTTGGGTGGCTCCCGTTTATAAAGAAGTTCGATGGTTACAACCCTATCGTGGCTCAGCAATTTGCGTTATCATTCGATGGCTGCTGAGACAAAATTGGAGATGTCCAACTTGAAATTAATGAACAGTTCCTTAGCTCGGCAACCAGCCCACCTGTTACTAGACAGAAGTGGTCCAAAAGTTGCAAGGTGGACGATGTCCTGTGGACATTGTTATTCCAGTCTCGAACGATGAACTCCTGCGACAAAGGCTTGCCTGCAAAAATGTTGAAACCACGTTGGTATGATCTCCTAATGATAATCAAACAATTCATTACTTGTGAGGGCAGGTACGGGTTCATTTTCTTGTTTCACCTTCTTCTATTGATGGTTTTTATGGGTTTCGAACTTAGTATGCCCCACTACCTGCATAGAAGTTTGTTCAAGATGGCTAGAAGGTACCAGCGTAGCTAGGCCGATACCAGCCTCTTCCATTTGGGGTTGATTAAATTGATTATGGTTTATGAGTTAGGGTTACGTCGTGATTGTTGGGCTGATTTTCTCAGTCGTAATGGATTCGAAGAATCGGACCCTCCGCAAGTTGATAAACCTATGATAATCGGAACCCGACCTATTCCCCTTGTGCCTTATAGAATTTTGCTACCGAAACCTCTACCCGACCCACCTACGAATTTTCCTATGGCTGTGACTAAATAGATTGAAATTGATAAGCCCGCAGTAAAAAAGCCTAAAGCTAAAACTGGTGCTAATTCTAAAGGCAAAAAAAATGCTAGGTTAATCTCTCGCATGGCGAGAAATAAGCTTAAACCCCCTGCCAAATCAGAGCCTATCGTGGTTAGCGAAGACTTTGATTCAGAAATTGAACGTTTTCTCATCGATGAGTATCCTTACTCGAAAGGCTTGTGTGACAAACCTCCTCACGACTTTGTTAAAAATTTGCCACCCTGTCTGCGGAATGATCCTAATTTTCCTGGTATTAAACCACCTCAAGGAACCCTTAGTGAATCATAGAAGCCCCCTTCTGTTCAACCTACTGTTCCATCTTGCGATCAGTGTGGGTTATGGTTGGAGAGGTACTACTTGGATGTGTCGATGTTGCAATCCAGAATTCATGATTTGGAAAACCAAGTGGCAAAACTCACTGATCGTAATGCGAAGGTGGAACCCTCTGACAAGAAGCAACGCACAGCTGGTTCAATTATGTTCAATAATGTCAAGTCAGCCACAACAATCGTCAATTCCAAATTGGCATAGCCTCAACAATATTGCTGGTATAACTTTCACCCATTTATATGGCATGATCATAAATTCTGTGTACATTGTTGACCTGCTCTGTCATGCATTTGTTGTATATAAGTTTTGATTATTAATTTTTTATTGGTTTTGATTAGATTTAATTTGATTGATCATAATTTGATTTGAATACTCTATTATTAAGGATTGTTGATATCTTTTCTATTTTTGGAACATAGTCAATATCTCTGTTCGATTTGGTTATATCCTGTACGATATGATGGGCAAATTGGTTAGTTGTTGTGATTGTATATTCTATGCTCGGACCAGTCCGTATATCATTTGTTACATAATCAAAATTCGAATGGATATGAATAGTGGCTGTTACGATTTCAACTGCATTCGATTGTAACAAATATATCGTTTGATTTCGATTTGGGGAATGAAATTGATCGTATCCAGTCTTATGATTTGTGTCTATAATTAAGATCATCCATATTCATTTCAGTTATTTGCCCGATTTATATTACGGATTCTATTGACTCTGTCAAAGACCCTGTTGGTTGACTGTGTGGTGATCAATAATGAAATGCATTTGATTGTTACTCATTCAATCTGATTCCATTCTAAAATGATTTACCTATCTTTGCGTTTATTTGAACGATATCGATTTATTGCTATGACTATAATGAGTTAACGATGGTTATGATCATTGTTTTTGTCATGTCTGTTCACCATGCGATACTCAGCAACCGTATTCTATAACAAATTTTAATGGATATGTTCCGTAATTGCAACAGCCTGTTCATTTTGACAATTGAATAAAACGATATGAATTTCACACAGTTGTAACCAATTGATTGTGATAAGGATTGATTATTATCATATCTATTTTGGATTACATCATACGGTTGGCTTGTAATTACATTTGGATATGAAACAGTATGATTATTATTTGCCCCGATCTTGTGATAACTGAAAAACAGAGCATTCTTACCCTGTCTTGATTGCATTCTTTTTCAATTTGATTGATGAATTTGCTTTAACTATTTGTAATTCGTTTTGATGAGGAAAAGAAAATTAAATTGGATTTGATTTTTTTTAAGATTTTATTTGATTGATATCTAGTCTTGTTTGCTATTTTGGACTAGCTACAAAATCAGGTGATTCTGTAGCTAAGACTGTGGAGTTAATTTTTTATTGTTTTCTTAATAAAATATCCTTCTAATTTGATCTTTGTGTTCTATTGCAGGCAAATTCGAATTGGCAATAGATATCATGAGCAGTTAGGGGATGATCTACAAATTTTACTTGCATTTTATTTCCTTAGTTTAGGAGATTTTGGGATTTTTCCCCAGATTATGTAAAACAATTTGCTATTATTCACAAGGATGTTTTACCTTGTGAGAAACCTATATAAACTTATGATTTTTGTAATAATCATCATCCTCAGTTGTGGGAGAACAAGGATATAGAATTCTGATACAGACTGGAGCAGAATTGGTGTTTTTTCATAGCTTTTGCTTTTCAATATATCAACATTGTGTTTCAAGTTTTGCATATCACTTTGTTTATGGTTTAGTATTACTTTTGCTATCTAAATCAAATTCAAATGATATAATTCTATTACTGTTATCTATATCTTGTTTCTTCCAAATCGATAAAAGACATAACAATTGTTGATTCATTTTGTGAATGATAGCTTTGTCTTCTTCATAGATTGAATTGTTATATATAAGCTTTCTGCATAATAGGTTTCCCTTATTGCAGAGGTTTATCATCAGAAGATTGTTATGATTTTCTTTTATGTCTTGTTTGTCCTGTAAAACATTTCAAGAAGCAGCATAGCTGATCGTTTACGAGAAGCTTAAGGACTAAATGGTGTGAATTTCTTCCTCCAACCAGCTTAAGAAGTCATCTTACACAAGGCAAACTTGGAGCGTTTCCAGGTCAAATAGTTAGTTTTTTATTGTTTTTATTAAGTAATTTAATATAGATAGTAGTTTAATTAGATTAGATTGTTTAATTTTAGTAAACATATTAGACTGTTTAATTTCAGTAGTGTTTATTTCCTTTTCATAAATATAAAAAATCAAAAAGAGATTCATGGTTGTTTAAGGGCAGAGAATGCACATGATTTTTGCAGGTTTTAATCAAATCTGTAGGCTGTCCATAGTGTACATTTGTGAATAAGAAATATTGTTGTTGATAATTAGGTAGTTGATTTGAGTTATTATAATTGTAATTAGAAGGTTGTATAGAATAATTAGTATTTAATGTATTATTTTCTTTTCTTTGTTTTATTAGTTTCTAGTTTCCTCTATTTTAGTTGGTTTCTTGTACTTAGTTGTAGTTTAGTTTGTTTTATTCACCTCTAGTTAGATTTCTTAGCTCAGATCATTTCTCTCTTTGGTTTTCATAGAAGACCTTAGAGTGGCCAACGGATCCGTTAAACTCGTCAGGGTGGTCCATTCCAAACGGCTTGGGTTATTTAGACAACCTCGGACCGGTTCCACTCTCCCAGTTGACGGATGGCCAATTTCGCCAGTCAACACTACCCAGGTACTAGAGAGTATCATCCCGAGTGTTGTTCTCGGTAACACTATAACAGTCAGGTGACCGATCGGTTGATCTATGGAGGGAGTCAGGAGATCTAGGTCGATTCGTATAAAGGTGTTTTCTGATGCGTTACCACTAGAAGGGGTACCAACAGGGGTAACAAGGGTAGCCAACAAATGTGCACTTAAGTACCAATTGTATTTCCTACGTGTATGAATTCCCAACCGTGGTTTTATGTGTGTAATGACAAATATTTGTAGCTTAAAGATGTTGGAATACATATCTACCCTGAAACAAAATTAACCCACAATTTTCTGTCGGAGAACGTGCTCTAATACCACTTCTAATATTCTAGATATAGAAAAGCATGCAAAACAGAAATAAATAGCTAGAAATGGAAGATGAACAACAATATAACCAGAAAAACACCACAATAATACCAAAATGATACTAGAAGAATACCAAAAAGAGCACTTTGATTACTGAGACCAATGTTCACTTGCCTCTTCGAGGGGGAAACCTCCATCAGAGCATACCTCTATTACAATAATATCCAAGACAAGAGTTCTCACACCCTCGACTCCTATTTATACTAAATATGTCTATCAAAAGAACCATCTAGAGGAAGATCCTTTTAGAAGCTGAATCTTCTATTAGGTATTCTTACATTGGACTTATTCTTCCTTATTTCTAGGCCTTATTAATATTGACCTTTATTACATGGAAATATATTATTCTACCTACGTGAGGGGTTAGGTCCCTAACACATTTTTTGTAGATACACTACCTTGGAAATCAATTACCATCTCACGAGACTCATTTCAATCTTAACCTTGACCTATAGGGGAATTATTATTCTCTTTTCACTTTCCATCATAATCCCCCTAGGGTCACCCAAGAATCCTCTCTTGTTTTGGATTTAACCTTCACCAAAATGAGGGGAGCATATATTGAGGTGATAGTGATAGTCTTTCCCAATTGTGTTACACTTTCATTGGATTTGGTTGGGATTTTTCCAAAATACAGATTGTGCAATAAAAAAATTTCCATCTTTGCAAGGGATAATTTTGAATCCTTTCTGATATGATAACGATACTTGGAATGTCTATCCCAAATCCTTTTCATTTATCTTTCCTGATGAATCTAGTTGAGGGAACATCCCTTTTGAATTTTGAAAATATTTTCATAAAGTTCATCTGGAAACTCCATTGAAGTGTCATTTCAAATGATGGAATTATGGCACTGTGGGATGAACCCTTGGCCATAATTTATTGTATTATGAAGACACATTTGCAGATGAAAATGAAAAAGGTTGTTGATGAATCCACTTTTTTTTTATGATTCTTATTAAGGAGTTATCTTAGGAATATATTCAAGAATAACTTGGTATGGAACCTCTTACTGAAAAGAAAGCCTTCGCAGGTGAGGAAAGTTGCCAAGAAGATCTCGATGAAGTTTCTCACAATGAAGACCCAGATCAAACATTGGTGTTTATTTCCCCTCTTAAGGAATATGAAGTTGTCTATCCTTTTGAATAATTAATTAGTCTCAATGATAGAGATGATTTCATGGAGGACCTCTCTGACATGTTTTATCCACACATTGATTATTTCATACATATTGGGAGGAGTGGATGGGATATCGGTTGTTTTGGTTTTGATGGAGATCCCATCTACGAGATAAGGAATGCAAAAGTATTTACTTTGGAAGGTTGTTTTTTATACATGGAGAATTAGTACATTTGGCATCCTAGTGATGATATTATTACAAACCTTTTCTATCCACCAAGGGAAGGCTTGTCATAATGAAATTATGTTGAATCCCAACCATACCTTGGGGATTCTCCTTTTGAGGATGTGGCGAGCTCAAAAATGTGAGTGATCCATGCTATAAAGAGGTAATGTTTTCATATCATGGATTTTGGCATGGATTTTTAGATGAAGAGGAAATAATTTTATAGCAGCGAGAAGATTTATTTCTCTATACATGAGGTTTTCCCTTACCTCTTATCTTCTTTGGGAAATCTTGCATTTTTATTTTCGTCTCTTATTTCCTCTCACCCTTTAGGAAACAATGGTGATGATAATGAGGAAGAATATGATATCATCTATATGTGGCATCCATATTCAGAGATGGGTGGATATATATTGTGGCTATTCATTCTAGTAGGATTGTCTCCCTCTCACACACTTGCATGAGTTGCTTCCTATGATTAATTATATGCTTTTCATATTCATGATTATTATGCTCTTAACTTTTCCTTGATATATTTTACAATTAAGTATATGGGGAATCACTTGGGTGAGATTCTAAGCAAGTGGTTATACCTCTTGTATGATTTCACCTAACATCACCTAGAACATGATCTCCATGGGCCGAGGGCCCTAGGTAAGCAGGTAGGCTACATTTCTTTATTACATTTACATTTTGCATGTCCATCCTAGTGTAGTTGCATTTTATTTCATATTTTACCTTACATGTTGCTTTATTTTCATTTATGCATAATTGATGCAATACATTTTATTGAATCATGTTACATGTTAGTTAGAAATTTTTGAAAAACGTGAAATTTTTTCTTTTAAGGAATAGTGGTCAATTTTAAATTTTTTTATTTATTATATGAATAAAGGAGTGAGTATGTATTTTTTAAATTTGTGTAGACACGGGTATTACCAAAATATATCGAGGTTATAATGGCCCTTATGGCAAGCGAATTTCTCCAATTAGGAGCCAGATGTTACCCCTCCAGGCCTATGGGTAACTAAGGATATGATGTTTCACCTTGTTGGTTGACATGTCTTGTTAGTAAGTGGGTTAAGCTACATAAAAGGGTTGCTACTAAGGGATCTCTTTGAAGGTTCACCATGCCATTCCCGCACATACTTATATTTCTCCACTCTTCTTCCCTTTAATTTCCTCATCTTTTGGGGTTTTGGGCTTATTGATCCCAAGAAGGGCTTGTACATCATTTCATGGGAAGAAGGGACTAAAGGCCCAGAGGTTTTGTAGCTAGAAAAAAATAAAATCCATAAATTGCCTTGAAATGATCTTCCTAAGGTCGTGACAAAAATGAAACATTTCTCCATAAAATAAAGGACCTTTAAAAAAGAAAATGCATAATTAATAAATGTCCCACTTGTTGAGGGAATGCATTTGCAGTGTCTTTTACTTTCCTTTCACATGACACTTAATGTGTTCTTAGTTCCAAGTGGTATTGAAGTGTTCTTTTATGTTAGTAGTCTCTTGTGCCTGTACATTAGGTACCTAGTTTTAGTCATTCTCTTAATGGGGAAACTATATCAAGAAAGGGAGTTGGGGAGTTTATAGTTAAGAAATCCCTTAGTGGAAATATGGTTCCTTTATGTAACAATTAGGTATAAATCTCTTAGTTGAAATCCCTTAGTTAATAGTAGAATCAGGTCTCTCTATGTATCCCTTAGTGGAAATCCCTTAGTTTATAGTAAAATTAGGTCCCTTTATGTAACTTTAGGTCACCATAAAATATTTCAAAATTATGTATTTAGTTCAACTATATCCACAACTATCCAACAATGTGTACGTAAATCTCTCAAGTGATCCAAATATATAATATAGCAAAATTACATTTGTTGCACCTCATCTTAATTTAATTTATATTAGGAATACAAACAACTCTCAATCCCATCCCATTTAACATGACAATAAAAAAATTATTATAAAAAATATGACATTTAAACAATGCTAATGGGAGGTTTAAAGAAATGGCATATAATCCATGTTCATGCAAAACCTTCACCTCGTTGTGATTAAAACATGTTTGTGTGAGGTTATAAAGATTAAACTCTTTGTTTTGGGGATTCTAATGCATTACATTATATGCGGTCTTTGTGGATCCAACCATAGGGAACTTTTAAGGAATATTAAAGAATTGTTCTAATACATTTTTTAGTGGATCCAACCATAGGGAACTTTTAATGAATCCACTTGCTTGTTGTTTTTTTGAATTGATTTCCCTTGGCGAACCCAACTTTCTAATTCCAATGACTTATTTGTGTGGGTTTTGTTGATTATTATGAAAACATTGTTGTTTTATCTTCTGTCCCTTATCCCTTTAGTCATCATTCCTTGCCTAAGCAGTCGGCCAGGAGCTGAATCGACGATCGTCACTTCAATGTTTAAAGACCTATAGATTCAAATGCCCTGCTTTTCTGTGCATGGATGATGAGTGAAGGATAAGAATTTGCCATGTTGTCTATGGACCCCTTACTTATCTTTTAGTTGATTGAATCATGGCTGAATGTTTAGTTTTTGCATCTTCTTATTTGATGTGGACTGTGAATGATAAACCTCTTAGTGGAATGATAGTCCCTTTGCGAACCCAACTTCTGATTTCAATGACTTCTATGTGTGGGTTTTATTGATTATTGTGAAAAGTTTGTGGTTTTATATTCTGTCACTTATCCCTTTAGTCATCAGTCCTTTCCTGAGAAATTGACCAAGAGCCAAATTGACGGTCATCACTTCGGTGTTTAATGACCTATAGATTCAAATGCCCTGTTTTTCTATGCATGGATGATGAGTGAAGGATAAGATTCTGCCATGTTATCTATGGACCCCTTACTTATATTTTAGTTGATTGAATCATGGTTGAATGTTTAGTTTTTGCATCTTCTTCTTTGATGTGGATTGTGAATGATAAACCTCTCATTGGAATGACAATCCCTTGGCAAACCCAACTTTTGATTTCAATGACTTCTATGTGTGGGTTTTATTGATTATTGTGAAAAGTTTGTGGTTTTATCTTTTGTCACTTATCCCTTTAGTCATCAGTCCATGCCTAAGCAGTTGGTTAGGAGCTAAATTGATGGTCGTCACTTTGGTGTTTAAAGACCTATAGATTCAAATGCCTTGCTTTTTTGTGCATGGATGATGAGTAAAGGATAAGAATATGCCATGTTGTCTATGGACCCATTACTTATATTTTAGTTGATTGATTCATGGCTGAATGACCAATATTTGTGCCTTCTAATGAGAAAGTACCTTTGTGGCTTGATTGTTTAAAAATTTGATTTATCTCTGCATTTTTAATTGCTTTTTTGTGTACATCTCTAGATTTTTTTAATAAAATATGCATTGTGGATATATATTGAGGAGTGATGTTGACACGAGATTATCCAAACATTCCTCACAAACGCTCTAGGAATTCTCAAGAAGGAAGAATAGGAACTCCTTCTTCAACTGAGACAACGAGTGAGCACCAACAATCTCATCAGAGGAAATTTTCAAACGAGTCTGTAAATAGATCAGTTGTAGAACCTGATCAAACCATTGTTATGGATGCAGCCTTCTTAGATAGGTTGTGCATCAACAATCCTACACCTGAGAATGTAGTGAATAGCTCTAGACAAGAGAATATTTCTGGTAAGTTTCTTAAATTTTGTTTATTTTTGTTGAATTTTGTTGTATTTAAATTTATGTGAGGTTAAATCTTGAAGTTATTTTCAAATGTGTGTGTAGGTAATCAATTTAGAGCAAGGGGCAACAATGAGAATGGTTGTCATGAAGATTCAAATGTCGGTGAAGAGGGTGAAGGTGGATTTAGGAGGTCGTATTATGAAGAAACAGAAGATTAGATGCCAACATCCACCTATCCTTCAGAAGTTGGTGATGAACTTCCCTGGGAAGGGAATATAGAAGCAATGATGCTTGAGCAATGCTCAGGTGTTAAAAAGAGGTTGGAAAATGATTTGGCGGTCTTGAAACTTCCTCAGGAGAGAAAATAAAGTCTGCAAATTCTTTTGCATTCACTAGAAAACTTTATGGATGCATATCAGAAGATGGGGCCAATCACTGACAGTTTCGTCGATCTAATGAGGTGGCGAAAGTCAGAGGTGATGGGTCCTGATAAATGGGAGATAGTAAAAAATAGAGTTTCAAAAGAAGACTCCATCTCCATGTTCAATTTCAAAGAGGACCCAAAGTGGAAAATGTTGAAGGTGCAATATTTTAAGCACCCTGACTTCGTTGGTCATATGTATAGAAATGTTTTGGCAGCATATGGTAAATTGTCATGGAACGATAAGGTTCCACACTATTGTGAAAGACATTTTTTTGTGGAGTTTTTCTTGCACATGCAACTGGAATATACTAGTCTATCGTCCAAATATTATGGGACTGGTAAAGGACATATGTATGATCTTAAAGGGGCATATCAAAGTGCAACATTGACGAGGCCTCCACAACCTTTAGTACCTCACCCAACATGGGCATTCGCATCACTTTCAGAGTTCTCGACTACATCAGAAGTTGGCAAAGAGGCCAGGAATGCAATCGGGGAAAATTTGGAAGCTATGTTTTATGGTGTTGATGTTGGCATGAAGCGTCAGCGAGTAGAAGCCAATTCCCAGGCCACATTTGTTGATAAAACAGATGCTGACTTAGAAGCAATGTCAGTAGAAGAAGTTTTGGAGTATGAAAAATTTTGTCGGGATGGTTGGAAGAAGGTCATTCAGAATGATGACCCGAATCACAGATTGGTATGTGATCTATTTAGGTAAATTTTGATGCATTTTATGATAGTTTACTTTCAGTTCTAGATTTAGATATCCTTGTCTCTATAGAAATAATCGAGTTCTTCTTGCCATTAATTGCAGTTTGGAGATATGTTAAATGAATCTCCAGCCGGTAGGGGACTTGATTCGACAAGTTTGAATTTGGATGGATTGAATCGGGTATGTTTTTTCTAATAATTGTTCAATCTTCACTCTTTTGAATAAGAGTTTAACAACATTTATAATTTTGTATAATTGTGAACACGTTGAATCCTCGATTTAGTTCTTAGTTGTGTTGTTCACAACTCTCTATTCCATCTACTGGTACTTGGGCTGGCTTGTCTCAATTCTCATTGGGAGAGTTTGAAGAGGGTGGGAGTTCACAGGTATCATTTAATGTCTTAAAATCATTTAAATTTAATGTGTTATATAATCATTTGAATATAATTTTTAAAATTTTCAAATTTGAAATGTGTTATATAGGCTAATGTGGAGAAGAGAGTATCTGAGAGTGTGTTCGGAAGGGAGATTGGGATTGAGGAAACACCCAGATTAGGAAATGATGTGTCCATTCAAGATGATTCATAAATGTATGTTCTTTACTTTTATCAAATTTTTGTTTTCTCAATTTTATAGTTTAGCCTTTCCTCAATTATTTTGAATTATATAGAACACCTAGATAAGTTTGCCATTGTCTTAAGTGGTGTACATTCAAACTTATTTAAGGTTATATCATGATGACGACCTAATTTTGAACTTGAATATGTTTGAATATTTGAGAACAGATTCTATCCCACTTCAGAAAAGAGAAAGTTTCTAAATTTTCCTCGATTGCAGTCCTTTCTCTCTTGTCCAAGAATGGTGTAATATTATATGAGAACATCTATTCCATCAAAGAAAGAGAAGATAAGTATTTTTTGGAGGAATGGTTTTTAAAATGGAGATTTGTGAACTTTTTTAGATAATAAGTAGTTTTTTGGAAGAATTGCTTAATATGAAGATTTATGAGTCCTTTAGTTTGAAAGGGCAATGAAATTTCATTATATAACTACTGTAGAAGAAGAAGAGAAGTATTTAACTGCTGAGGAGATTAGTATTTTATTGTTGTGTAAATATGATCAAATAACAACACCTGGGATGAGAATTACATCGAATGATTTGGGACTTTATCCACAAA
The DNA here is from genome assembly GCA_900067695.1 of Picea abies. Taxonomy (NCBI): domain Eukaryota; kingdom Viridiplantae; phylum Streptophyta; class Pinopsida; order Pinales; family Pinaceae; genus Picea; species Picea abies. The sequence continues at coordinate 585 of CBVK0100189282.1, read as the reverse complement.
GAGAATTTCCTGATGGATTTTGGATTTTATTCACAAGGAGATAAGCATTTCTTTGGAAGAATGACTTAATACATGGAGATTTGTGAATTGTCTTCATACACAGTTCTATATTTATTTTCATATTATTATCTAACTCTAACACACAATCTATTTTACCAAGAACACAATAACATCACTTGGGATGAGAATTTTACCTCAAGGATTTGGGACCTTATCCACAAGGGAAATTTCACCTCAAGGATTTGGGACCTTATCCACAAGGATTAGAGACTTTATCCACAAGGAGATAAGTATTTCATTGGAAGAATGACTTAATATGGAGATTTTTGAACTTTCTTCATACACAGTTCTATATTTATTTTTAGATTATTATATAGTTCTCTAATTCAATTTTTTTTACCAAGAATATATTTTAAGATTTACAAATTTTTTAAATCATGTACTCTTAAATTAAGAGAGTAACTAGATCTTAAATCCATTTAACCGTGGTTGTGTTAATGTTTATGCCATTATTATAGTTCTTTGCATTTCAATAGATAAGAGCATCATAAGAACAAGATCACTGAGAAATACACATTCACAAGA
>CBVK0100189281.1:0-13998 GCA_900067695.1 Picea abies | reverse complement strand
TACCCCAACGGGGCCCACATGACTTTTGGTGCTTCATCTCCTAGGTTTAGGTTTTTGGATGTCTATGGTTTTTGAATTCATGTTTATTGTAAAAGGGCCTTCAGATCCTCATTGTACTCATCTTATTGTGAATGAGAGTAGTTGTCACATCGCTTCTTAGAGATAACCCACCACCATTCCAACAAGCTTGTTTTCCACTGCATTTTACAGTTTCAACATATTTCCTTATTGAATAGAAGCTAGTTTTACTGTATCTCTATTATTCTATGTTAAGAATAATAATAATCTATATTCATTTCATTCTGCTCATAAAATTCAGATCATCCATCTTGGTCACATATAAGAATTGTTCCTCTTCAGTAGAAGTATGGCATAAGAGTTCTATGGTGATTTTCAATGAAGGAATATCACATTCGATCAGTAGCATTGCTTCTATCCCATATACCAACTGGAAGGGTTTAAATGCAGTTGTGGTTTTAATTGAAGTTCGATAGGTCTAGAGTGTGGAGAAGAATTGAAAATGCTAATAGGTTTTGTTCACTCCCACCATGCGTTGAAGTATGAATCGATCCCTGGAATTTCTTCATAGCTCAAGGTGAAGATGTCGCAAAATTGTTTAAGCAAGGTGGTATAAGTTTCAACTTCTTAAACTAAACAATTGGCACCTAGTTGTATGTTTTCCACAATACCTTCTTTAATGGATATGTTGATAGTAATCATGTGAGAGATATTTCTCAAATTCCCCTTAGAGATGGTATCCTGCGTGAGTATTGGAGATTGGGGGGAGTCAACGATATCACTAGGAAAGATAGAGTAAATATCTTTCTCGGTTTCATCCAAACTGGGAAGAAAATATGAACGATGGTGGTTGTCATCCCATGGTGCCTCCTCGATACTAATAATTTTCATAATAGATTCATTTGAAGGAGAAATATGTAGGATGTAATCAAAAGTAGAGGGTAGGGAATCCAACCAGGATGGTAATGAGTATGTAGTATACTCCAACATATGTTGGTTTCCCATTGAAGGAGTGGCAATATGAATAACATCGTATTCGGCCTCTGCAGAACTAAGTGGCATAGTGTCACCTAGTGTATCAAATTCTAAGGGACTAGGCATGATCCATGGATCAAATTATTCAAAGGACTGATGTGCCATATTCAAAATCATATTGACCATTGTGATGTGTTTTGTAGTGGGAGGAAGAGGTGTAGGAAAGTTACCCATGAGAGAAGAATATTTGAAGAGACCTACCCCAACACTTTCATAAGTAATTTTTGAGTCTCCTAGAAAATGAATATTTTTGTTCATTTGAGTGCGAGCATCGGGGGTGCAGTAATATAACTAATTGATGGTCACAATTTTACCTTGATGAGGGAATTGGATGCATCGACAGAAACACTTTTGCCTCCCAATTGAACGACTAAGGATTGTAATAATCTGTGAGGACAAAAACCTATTCCATCAAATGCTCATAACATGGTGGGAGATTGATTAAGACCAGGTGATTGAAGGCATTTCCTGCAATCCAAGGACATGACACATGTGGATTTCCCCTCATCCAAGATTGTGCAGTGAACATTTTGATTATGGACAATGACATTGATTTGGAAAGAAAGTTGGAAAGAGATTCGTGATTTAAAATTATCTAGGTTAAACGTGATATTATTGGATGAATTAGGATCTATAGCTCTGATGGATGCCAAGAGATTCCTACGTTGTCTAGGGAAGTGTTGTAGAACTTCGAGATATGACATAGAGAAAGGTGCTTGGGGAAAATATTCAACAACGTTGGAGTTTTGAGTAGAAGACGAATTAGGATTAAAGGTTTACTTTTGAATTGTGCTCTTTGGTGGATGGAAAATAGAGTCAAATATTTGTTTATCAATCTGGAGTGGTCTAGATGGAGGAGTAACTATAGTGGATGGTGGATGGTGCAAAATTTAAATGTTGTTGTGGAGAATGATGTGTCAATACAGTGGGTTGAGAATTTCCTTAAAAAGTTTATCAACTTCATCTTGATGAGGAAAATCTTGTGTGTAGTGATATTCACCAAAAATGAGGCATGACAATTTTGGTTTGCACTGGGGTTTCTTCTCAGTAACAGGTGGTTTTGTTTGTGTTTTTTCATTTTAGATTTAATTATTATTTTTCTTAGGTTTATTCTTAGTTTTATTCCCCCCCCCTTCCTTGACTGTTGTAGAGAAGCAAATTGAACTGCATTCACCTCAGATACTTGATTTGGGGTGGAGCTTGATGAGAGTAAAGTCAATCTGGTAGTGGGGGTAGTTACTGAATGATTTGTTGTGTTGGTCAACTGTGAATTGGACTGGGTTTTGACGAAACTAATAACCCCATTCACATGTGTAGTGGAGGATGATTTTGATGGGTCTATTGATGGATGGGGAGCATTTGGAATCAATTCATACAAAGTATCAGATTGGGAATGAACCAAGTCCAGATACTATGCATGCGCAATGGAATCCTCTTCTATAATGACACCACCCATGGCTATGTCATGACAAATAGGAGGTAAAAGATATTTGGTGAACCATTCAGCTAGTAATTGGTCGGGAATGGTTGCATTGATCAATCGTCTGCATTGTCTCTGTTCATGAATATGATTAGAAATATGTATAGATTTGGTCTAACGAAGGGAGGTAAAACATTTTGTGTCGGTTTCATAGCAGATAGGTAATTGGAAATGAGTGAGAAAATCCATGGCAAGTGAATTAAAATCTTCAAAAGTTATACGTTGTAACTCAATGTATCATTTAGCCACTAAACCCACAAGTGTACACTGGAAAAGACGTAACCGGATAGAATTATCCATTAGTGAACTTGATGAACACCATAGATGAAAGGTCATAACGTGGTTATTAGGGTATTCACTAGGTTTGCTGTCAAATTTTGGAATATCATAAGGCAATTTGGCAGGAATAACTGGCCAAAAAAGGGAGTGTAATATGGGAATATAGGTTATTCTCGACAGATCTGGTAGATCTAGAGTGGCTAAGAACAATAGCTATCAATTGACTTGAGGATGATATTGGTGTGTCATAGGAACACTAGTAGGACCGTAAATGGGTTGTGGTGGATAGTTGTAGCCAACAGGTCCTCCCACATGTTGTTGATGTTGACCAACAAAAGTAGGATTCATTTGTTGAGGAATTTGCATAAAAGGAGAGGGAGAATCCATTTGTCCCTGGGGAGGATAACCAATGTAACCTATATGAGGATATTTCGCTTGATTAATTTGATGTGAATAGCTATTTTTCCCTTGAGGAGGGTAAATAGGTTGAACTTGAGGAGGGTAAGGAATTTTCCCTTGGGGAGGAAATGATGGTTGGCCTTGAGGAACCCAAGTGGGATTTAGAACTCCTGGGAAGGGTTGTCCAAAATGTAATCCAGAAGGATTGGGATTTAGGATTCCTCCTTGCAGATTGTGTTTTGATGCCCCTCCCTGATGTGGTTGACAGAACAAGCCTCCCTGGGGTGGTCCCTAAGATTATGGGGGGTTACTAGTGAATGAGGGTCTAACTTTCCCCTCTACCATTGGTTGGGTAGAAATTGGGATTTGACCGGTGAAAGTTGGAATCCCCCCAGTCGAAATTTGTGTGTTGAAGGATGGTTGCCCCCCGATAGGGATTTGTCCTCTTAACGGGGGTTTCCCCCCAGTAGGGATTTGTCCACTTAACGGGGGCTGCCCCCCAGTAGGGATTTGTCCCATAGTTGGGTTTTTTTGTGTAGAAGGGTTTTGCATCCTTTGATGTGAAGGTGTCCCAACAGGGTTTCGTGGAGTATACGAAGTTGTGGATTGAAAAGGGATGGTAGGTGTAACCGTCAGGTTACTTTCCAAATGACTGGGTAAAATGACTCCTATTTCACATTGAACTTTCCCTAATGTGGTAGAAATATTGATTGTTGTTTTGACATGACAGTCGATGGGCTGACCTGACAGTCTTTCCTCTGCACCAGATCCCAGGTATGCTTATATGAAAGTTGGATTTATTCTCCCTATCACAAGATTTTGTGTTTGTCTTGAATGATTTGGAGAGTTATTCTCATAGCATATTCCAAAGCTCTAGTCCTGTTCTATTGTTGGTGTAAAGATCCAAAAAATAACATTTTCTAGTTTGATTTTAATTAGCATTCATTTTCATGGTTGTTAGTTACACAAGGGTGAATGATAGTGAAATTGATGATGTTCTATAATCGACTCCCAAAAAAGTAAAAAGAATGATATGAAAACTTTATTTTCAATGAACTTCTAGCTACGGGAAGGAGAAGAGTTTATTTTCTTTTTTCATTAACAAACACTCAAGAATGCAAAATTTTATACTATTATATTATCAACAAGAATTCAAACAATTTCCAAATTACAAAGAAGACCTTTCCAATATCAAAAACCAATGCATATAAGTATTTGTTTATTTGATTGAAAATGTAAATTAAAACGTTCTTCTAATGCTTCATTCTTTCACTAATAATGAAAAAGTTTCACTACTGTGATTTGAAAAAGAGGAAGAAAAAGTGCACAAACAAAGTCACTCTCAGTAGTAAATAAGAGACCGAAAGGAGAACAACTACCAAACTATTCACTCAAAGGAAAAACACTAAGAAACCAAAAGTCACACTTTACAGTCTTCCATAATTTAGTAAGGGATCAAAGATAAGGAAAAAAATAATATGATCAATGACCTTCCTTATGAAAACCTCCAATCAATCAAATAATTGAGAAGAGCAACAAAAAAGGAAACCTAGTTTGAAAGAGAACGGTTGATTTTTGAAATAAGGAAAGACAACACAAACTCAAAAAGGAATAAAAGAATGAAAGGTAGAAATTTTGAGTCAAACATAGGACAAGATATGACATAATAGGATCTGAGTCAGAGAAAAAGATCCAAGGACTATGCCTAGCAAGTAAGAAAGTTTGCAATTTTTCAAAGGAAGAAAAATAGGTGCTTTGGTAACCAAAGAATTAGTACACTACAATGCTCCTTGATAGACTCTGGGGAAGCACTGATCGAGCAACCGATGCACTGAATTAAATTGTAGAGGGGCGCTAGTCTTGAGAATTTTTTTATAAAAACTTAAAAATCTCAGTAACTCATGGAAATTCAATAAGAGGCTCTATGAGACAACTTAGCAAAGACATAAATATGTAAGGACAGATTAAATCAACAAATGGGATCTAAGGATAGAAAAAATCCATGATCGAACGAAGGAAACAATAAAAACTGAAAATTCATTCCCTAGTGGAGTCTCCAATTTCTGTTATAGAAAGATTCCATTGCGGACATGTGAAATTTCCCTTGGAGTACAAATGCCTATACCAAGACAGAAAACTACCTTTGGACACTACCATTCTTATATATTCATTTTATCTATCGAAAAAGAGAGGAGGGAAAGTATAATGTAACTCACTTTCGATGTTTTTCCATGGTGCTCCAATTGGTGAGTTCCGAATAGTACCTACAATGAACAACAAGAGACAAGTGACTATCCCCTACTCTAATGGATTAGAAAAAATCAATCAAACTATGACGATTAAGACAAACATATACAAGTACATGTAAACACATACTAGAAGGAAATAGGCCAATTATATTAATGAGAAATTTAAAAGGAAACTTACAATCTTTAGATGATGTTGCAACAACCTCTCCAAGTCCTCCTCGTCAAACCCTTTCTCGAAAGATCCACAATAAAAATAAAAATAAAAATGCTTTCATGATTTTTTCCTCCTGTGTTCACCATGAGAATGCCTCCATTTATAGGATTTGAGAGGCTCAACCACCTTGGTTATATTTGGAATTAGTAGAGGATATGGCTCCAATAGTTGTGATATCTCCCATAGATGCATCCATGAGTTAGATTGGATCCAAACAAACTCGATCCATCCATAGTTGTATTTAGAAGAAAAATTGATTTCTTCCAATATTTTCTCAACCAACTCGGTGCTACTTTAGATGGGAAAAAGAGTGCTACAATTCTCCCTATGAGATAGACAAGCATCTCTAGCGCCCTCAGTATATGAGAAGGGGAGTGTTGATATTCCCAAAAGTTACCAAGGTCGACAATTCTCATAGAAAAACATTTGTTCGGACTGTTAGATGATGGGGATTATTCTTATAACATATTTTATGGGTTTTTTCAAGTGTTTTCATGGTGTCGTCCATGATACAACACTTATGAAAAGAGAATGTGACACTTATGAAAATTGTGACAAAAGTGCGACACTTATGACACTTACGACAATGAGAATGTGACATTATTGAAGTGAGGAATTTTGATGTGTAATAGGGTGGAGAGCCAATGGATTTCCAACAAGTTAGGGAGATCACACATGTCGTAGAACCTTCATCAATTATAATATGTTTGATGGTAATTTTCATGTACTCCACATGGATTTGAAAGGTCATGTGGTAAGGTAAAAAAGGCTTAAAATCCATGACATAAAACTTGATAAACTTTGAGCCACATGAGTCTAGAGCTCCTAAAACAAATAACACGACATTCCTCTATGAAGGACATGTCTGGAGCACCTCCAAAGTCGACATTGTGCATGGGGTTTGGACCAAATATTTGACAATCAAATAGTTTTTTGTGGCTCTGGAATTAGGATTGTGGGTAGAGCGCTTTAATACTCCTTTTGGAATACAAGGTGGAGGTTCTGGATTTTCGATATGCAAGGGTGATTTTGGGGAAGCAGGAGGATATATACCTAAAACATTATGTGAAGAACCGTAATCACAAGATCGAGTGGCTACATCAATATGAGACCTAACCATATTGACTCATAGATGGCCACCATCATGTGCCGAGGAGTTTTGACTCCCACTCGATTCATTTTTAGTGTTGGAGGTCCCCAAGGCCATATGATGATTATGTGGAAATAGGTCTTTCAAAACAAAGGGCGGTTGTGATAAGAGCCTCAAGGATTCCTCTATTTTGGGGCATAAATGGGTAAGGTGATCATCTTTAGAAAATTTACAGGGAAAATTCACCTTCATTTTTTCTTTCTTACCTTCACCAACATTATTATTTTCATTCTTGGATTTATTATTATTATTACCTCGTCCTTTCTTATCATTCCCTCCTCATTGTTGGTTACCATTTGAGTTTGACAATGACTTTATAGAATTCACATCCACCTACTAGGTGGTGGTGGAGGACAAAGTCGAAGCTTGTCCTTCTATAGCATGGCTTAGAGAAAAATATTTCAATTGTTTCGTCACCAAGTATGTATTCTTATCATTTGTGGATCCTATGATTCCATTGTCATGAGGCTTGGGATTTTGTCTAGGATCATAGATTGACCGTGGTGTGTCGGGAACTATTTCATAAAGTATCCAAGATTGAGCATACATAAGATCCAATTATTGGTCTTTGAATATGGCTTATTCCTTAGATGTCACTCTGGATGTAAAAACATCCTTCGAAATATAAGGAAACAAAGACTTAAAGAACGATTCCAACATAAACTCTGGAGGAATGTAGGCATTAATAAACCTCTTCTTTCTACACCACTCTTGCATATGATCAAAGATATGTTTGGCTTTATCTTGACGAAGAGTTGAAAAAATTTCTAGGTCGGCATCATAACGAACCAGTAAATGGAAGTGATTGATAAAAACCAATACCATTTGATTGAAAGTTTCGTAGGTTCCCCTAGGTATCTCAATGTACCACTTCGCGGAGACCCCCGTGAGGGTGCATTGAAATAGCATCAAATGGATATAATTGTCATTAAGGGAGTTAGATGAGCACCATAGGTGGAAATAAGTCACATTATCACTCGGGTCGTCAAAAGTCTTGCCTTAGAATTTCAGAATGTCCGAAGGAAGCTTGGTGGGGATGGGGGGCCATGACGGATCGTGATGCACATGGTCATTCTCTAACATCGATAGATCTGGTAGATTTATCATGCATAGAAAAGGGAGTCATGGTTGCGATGTCTGGGTCCATGCTCCAAGGAAAGTTTGGGATTGAGAGATTGTATACCATCAATGGTTCTGGTATATACAATGGAATTTTCCATTAGGATAGTATCCTCCACCAAACCGATTCATGAAAATTTTTAACAACACCATACCCATGGACATGACATGATACAGATTATATATGTTTCCCCTAGACAAGGGAACTCCATGCTGGGGGTTTCCTAGACCGTGAAACTAACTCGCTCCAAATGGAACACCAAAGGATAGAGGGGGATTCTCCATAATAAATGAATTCATTGGAATTGTCATGGAGAAAGAGGGAATGATAGACAAAATATAGGAATTAAATTGACCACCCATTTGAGCACTCCATATCAGAGAAATGAATATAGGATTAGGCCTGGAGGAAGGATGATTAAAACCTCCAATCATAAGAATTTATTGAAGAATATGACCTCAACCAAATGATAAAGGAACATAAGAAGACTTCGTTCCCCCAAACCCAAAATTAGGATTCATATTAGTCATTGAAAAAGAGGATGAGAAGTGCGACGTCATGTCAGACATACCAAAAGAAAAATTAATAGAGGTCGAAGGTATTGACTGAGAATCATGATTTAACATAACAAAAATATATCCAAAAGGATTTGTTCCCATCGTCCAATCAGAGATCATGGGTTGGGCAACACTAGATGAGAGAGAATATGACACCCACACCATTGAGGATAAGGGAGTCGAGGGGACTCCACTAATCATAGAGGATAGGGGAGTCGAAAGACTTCTCGAGACAATCATATCTGACTCAGTACTCATAGTAGGAGGATCGCGAGCCTAGGAGGTTGATATATATGTACCACACTTATTAACTCTACGCCTTTTAGAAGGAAGCTTCAGTAAAGGATTAAGAATTGATGGTAAATTCAACAAACAAAGAGACCGGCGGGGAGTATATTATTTATCCACAATTTCTGATAATTAAAGATATAATACAAAATCCTAAGTCCAACTAATAATTATAGAGCACTCCAAAATAAAGAAAAATGCCAATGCACACAAATAAGATATAATGGATGAAAGGGACCTCCCAAACTAAAGTAGGTATGCCACACCCAAGAGGGGCTTGAGACTCTGCAACAATAGAGTAGAGGTATCATAATCAATTATAAGGACCCATGTAGGCTTCACAAAACAGTTGGTCAGATCCCTCTGGAAAGGAAATCCTCCATAAAGTTTGTGTGTTGTCTGACCTTTATCTAACTCAAGGCACCTGCAGAATAACCCCTACAAGTAACCTATGTGGCTACCTATTTCAAGGGTGAGCAGTCACAAGTATGGTCCACCATATGTGCAGGGAAGAAAATCCTAAAATCTCGAAAGCACTGCCTCTCACAGAGTTAAAGGTACTTGAAAGAACCCCATATATAAATAGAACCCCAGAAATATCTTTGACACTAGGAAGGTATTAGAGGGATATCTCTGCAACCAACTTGACGTGACCTCGTTCTTAACTCTGGTGTGAGAGGAGCCTCCTGAGGACACCAATTATACAATGATTTTCACCAGGTTAGACACATATGTTCAGTTTTATAGCCTTGGAAAATTTTACTCACAAAATACTATTCTAAAGCCCTAGGTCTTATACTTGTTTGTGTACCTTGGAAAATAAAATCGTTTCTAATGAATTTTAATTATTCAACGTTAATTTTAATGGCTTCTACTTACTCAATAGGTGCAATTTTGAAACTGATGGTACTATGACTCAACATATAAAGAGAAGAAAATATAAAAACACTACTAAGTACTAGTCTTGAATTACAAAGAGATGGTATGCTTCTAAATGTTATTTTCACAATGTAATCTCTACAAGTTTCGTGAAGTGCAATCTTTTTGAATGCATCAAAATCAATGCAAAGTAATCAGAAGTGAAAATTTCATAAGTAAAATGCAAGTAGGAAAATATTTTTATTTTATTTTCGATGTAATGAAAATAAAATGAAAGGATTCAATAACAATCGTACAGGCAGGCCCTACTGTAAGAAAAAAGAGACAATCCAAGCAAGATACCAAGAAGAAACTACCCAGACTAGTATGTAAGGACAACAAATTATAAAAATGACAAGAAAGGAGTTTGCCCAAAAATTCAACAATAAAAAGGTTTTCTATCAATCTGTAGGCATTTAACACTCATAATAGGGACCCAAGTGATCTGAACCTAGGGGGTGATTAGTTTCCAATAATTGGTTGTTTCTATCACTCCTTCAAAAGGATCAGTTATAGATTGTTTTACTTGAGCAATTTGCAATTAAAGGTAAAGTTAAAGTCTTATGAGCTTGAATTCGAAGTGAATGAAACCTCTTTAGTTTTACTTATGCTTGATATGTCATGCTTGCATTTAATATCCTATGTACAAAAATTCATGGAAAAACAACATAAGAACATAATACACATAATGGATATCATAAGAACATAATACACATAATGGATATGACACTTCCCTTGATAACAAAGTTCACCCGATGTGGGTTACGTCTCCAGGTCTTTCTTCCAAAGCTTGACTTCTTTATTCTCCTCGCTATAATGATGTCTCTCCTTTACAAGTTGTAAGGTCAAAGCCCCTTTTCGGTGATGACAAAAAGAGATCAGAATGTGATCATGAATGTATACAAGCTTCATATGTTCTCATGCTCATGAGGCATCCATTATGTTGACATGGACATCATTCCCACATACTCAATACATAAAAAGAGGAAGAATAAAATATGATCCCCATCATCATGGAGCCATAAAGTTCCTTAGATATGCTACTCAGATCCAAGTATAAATATGCATCCCATACAAAGATCCTGAAACCACAAGATTTAGAACTGCTTGATTGGCCACTTATCATTCAAGTGCCAAAATTTTGCTGTCAAATGTAACTAATTGGTTTTATGTGGAAGAAGAGAAGAAAATAAAATATAGAAGGAATAAGATGATCTTGCTTCCTTGCTGCAACCCCTCCATTTTCCTTCAAACCTGTAACATGCATGTTGTGCTGCAACATTTAATGAGAAAACAACATAATGAAAAACATTCTTACATTGACTTCTCTAGAGCTTATCTTTCTGATATGAAGCTCTGCTGCAAAAACATACCTTGCCATTGGATGTGCATCATTGAATTACCTAAAAACAATTGTCAAATCGTCTCCATCAGACATACTCACCTTCAGGCACCTTATGGACCTCTTGCCTCGATCCATGTGCAATTCTAGGAAATTAATGCACTGTATGCATTGAAATCCATGCCATTGTATGACTTGGGTATGCTCCCCCGTGCACTGACAGAGTTCAACATTTAAGGAAAAAAAGAGGGTGGAATTACCCATGAGCCAGTTTAGCCAAATTGGTTGGCAGAGGATAATTTAGGGTGTTAGTTTAGAGGAGGTCATAGGGTCAAATCTGTTGTCCTCCTTTTTTGGAACGTTTCCCAATGATCTACTAACTTTGACAAATCCCTACCAGATTTGGTGGGATGTCGCCATATTTAGAGGAATTTCATTCAATCTAAAATTCAAAAATTTTGGCATGCACCCTCATTGGGCATTTGTTGTGTACAACATGGAAGCCTATGATTGGGCCATGTGGAAGCCACCCATTGGACCTGTTGACTGCACCTTCCACGTTACTTGTTAACATCACCTGTACGGATTGCCATGTCATTTGCTGACTGTACCTTCCACCTTAGCTGCCACATCAGTTGTATAGTTTTCCACGTCAGTTGTATGAACTACCACGTCAGCTATACGGATTGCCATGTCAGCTGCCACATCAGTTGTACATACTTCCATGTCACCCTAATGTCAGCTGCCACATCAGTTGTACATACTTCCATGTCACCCTACCATATAATGTATGTACTTTACATATTGTATGGACTGCCGCATGGCATGATTCGATTGGTCCATGGATCATCTCGAAAATGCCAAAAATGGGTGACACATGGCAGCCTCTGGTGCTACCACGTCATCATGCCACATGTAACCTTCCTTCTCATTCCAAGTGTGTTGTATAGATGGTGACATCATCCCTACAGATTATTACATCATTCGTACGGATGATGACTCATACCCTACTGACTGAGTTGGGTTGACCAAACTTTGACCATGAATATCTTTCAATATGTAACTTTGTTTGATGAGACATTTACGTCATTGGACAACTTGTGACGTGATCTTCGTGATTATGTCATTTCCACTGAGTTTTGGGAACTCTGAATTTTTCTGTTTCTCTGCCTGTTGTGGCTATTTTGAGACTCCTAAGACACTTATGAAACTTCTGTGATGTTCCCTAGATCGATCTGGATCATGCCTCCCAATTGAAAGGACTTTTGGTCCCCAAAAGTCATTACATTATAATTTTCATCTCCATTGGACTTACAATAAGAAACCCATACCCAAACTACCTCATAAGGCCAAACAATATCAACATGTGCAAGGAAAATAAGTGATACTAACAATTATCACTTTTACATAATACCCATTTATGGGGTCTGAATAGAAACATGTGATTTACATAGATGGCCACTCTTGACTAACTCAAGGATTTTCCCCATTCGTTCAGCCATTATGTCGAACATGTCTTCTTTAGTCAGCTACCCTTTTTTATGGTAGTTTGTCTTCTTCTGGTACCAGATTTCTCTGTTGCACTTCATGACTGATTATGTTCCTTAGAGGTGTCTGCCTAGTATTCTTGTTCCTCTTTGGACGTATATTTGTATGTAAGGCCGAACAAGTGGCCTCATGATTCCCATCTCTGCTACAATGGATGCAATAGATTTTCTCCTTCAAAGGTGCATTTCCCCTGCTCTTGTTCGTGTGTGGAATAAAATATTCAATCCTCATCCTTCTACTAGTTGCCATAACCTTCCTTCACAAGGATTTTCTCTTCCAACACTGGAATACTACGTGGTTATTCAATCAAAAAAAATTGCAAGGTATTTGATGCCACAAGCTCTGTTTTATATGATTAACATGCTTATAGTCAAATGGTATTTTAGAGTTTCGAGATTTCTTATACCTCGATGAGTTTCCTCTAGAGTCATAATGGAAAGAAGAGTTGGTCTCAACTCTATCATTGTGATGCTCATATCTCCTTGGATATGTCTTGAATCCTCGATCATGAGAATCTATGCTCTCGACTTGCACCAAATCAATTTCATCTCCTGATGAACTGTTGACCTCTGGAGTCTCAGTGACTATCATGGGGTCTTCTTCACGAATGGTTTTGAAGATTTATCCAACATCCTTTGGGACATAGCCTATCCCAACATATTGATTCCAAACCACTGCCTCAATGGTATCCAAAATACCTTGGCCATTGGCTCCAAGGCCTCCTCCCTCGTATCCCATTTTTGTCATCAACCTTAAGTTGATGCAAGAAGCATGTTGTTCAAGTATTTCAAATGAATCATCAAAATTAATCAAGAAAGGAACTACACATGGTTTATTTATATCCACATCAAACTGGGACCCTTGGTCTACTTCTTTATATGTGTCCAGTTGTTCCTGGTGAGAAGGATCAATGGAAGATCCTTTTAGGAATCCTCCTTGGTTTCTTCTTCATTTGCTTGAAAAAGTGTGCATGAATTTTAACTGTCATGCTCACACCCATAATTGGTGAAGTTTCCATGGTCACACAATGGTCTTATCACCGGGTGAAGTTTCCATGGTCACACAATGGTCTTATCACCGTCTCATTCGTAGCACCTTGCCCTATCTTCATCTTCATTTCTTGCAACTGCTCTTGCAACTGTTGGTTCTCTTCCTCTGCAACATGAAACAATGTATTCAATCCAATATTTTCTTCTTGAAGCATCTAGTTGAGCTCTTAAAGCTCATCGAACCACAACTATTTTGGTGACCTTGCCATACTTAGCTTCAACACCTGAAATCGATATCAATATTTCTCTGATACCACACAATATGAACTCGGGGGCGGGGGGTGATTAGTTTCCAATAATTTGTTATTTATGTCACTCCTTCAAAAGGGTCAGTTATAGATCATTTTACTTG
>CBVK0100189280.1:0-14000 GCA_900067695.1 Picea abies | reverse complement strand
CTTCTGCAGCCATGATACTTTGTATGGACTCGGGTGATTAGTCATCTCCAGCTCTAATTTCTCCACCATCTCGGTCGAAACAAGATTGTCGGTGCTTCCGCTGTCCACTATGACCTTGCATTTCCAGCCCTTGGTTTTGCATGTGGTCCTGAACAGTTTGGTTCTCTGAGCTATGTCTTCCACCTCCTTCTCAGGTGTCAAAAGAACTTTATGCACCATCAGTGACTTTCCACTTCCGGTGTCCTCGTCCTCAACATCATGCCTCTGTGCCTCAGTGATGTGAGCTTCTCCTCTGTTCATTTTCCAGTCCATTTTCTAGTCTGGAAGTATATGTGGAGCAACCTAAAGGATTTTCATTGATAGATAATCCTGACTATGTCTATAATTTGAAAAGGGAATTATTTGGACTGAAATGGGCACCACAAGCTTGGTATTATAGATTGGACAAATTTCTATAGGACAAAGGGTTCAAGAAAGGTATTGTTGATAGTAATATGTACATTAAGTTTGAAGGTGATGATTTATTAGTTGTTTTGGTTTATGTAGATGACATTATTTTTGGATGCACTAATGACCCTTCAGTTCAGTGGTTTTCTAATTCAATGCAAACTGAGTTTGAGATGTCCTTGATAGGAGAACTGTCACATTTTCTTAGTTTCCAAATCAATCAATTTTCTATAGGGCTATTTATCTCTCAAGAAAATTATTTGAAAGAGATGTTGAAGAAGTTTCAGATGGAATATTCCTCTCCTGTTATTACACCTATGGTGGTTGGTTGCAAGTTTAGTATAGATGATATTTCACCTGATGTTGATCAAAGAACATATCGATCAATGATAGGCAATCTTCTGTACATCAAAGAATCCTGTCCTAATATAGTGCACGTTGTTGGAATGGTAGGTCGTTTTTAGTCTTCTCCTAAACAAATTCATTTAGCATTTGTCAAAAGGATATTCAAATATTTTAAGGGTACAATGACTTATGGTCTCTAGTATCCTAAAAATCAAAATTTTCAATTAGCTGCATATTCAAATGTTGATTGGGAAAATATTTTGGATGAGAGAAAGAGAACCAGTGGAGGTGCATTATTCTTAGGTGATTAGTTAGTAGCATGGCTTAGGAAGAAGCAAGGATCTATTTCATTATCAACTACAGAGGCAGAGTACATTACTGCTGCTACTTGTTGCACTGAGATCTTATGGATGATACAAAATATTGCATATTTGAAGGTAACTTATACTAATCCCATTCCACTTTACTGTGATAACACCAATGCCATTAGTGTCTCAAAGAATCCTACTCTCCATTCAAGGACGAAGCATATACCAACAAAGTATCATTTTCTCAAAGAGCAGGTTACAAACAGAGCTGTTCAACTGAATTACATTCCTTCCACAGAACCCATTGCAGACATCTTTACTAAACCCATAGCCAAGAAACCTTTTGAATATCTCCATTAGAAGATGGGTGTCATCCCTTCTCTCACCTAAGAGAGTCTATCTTGTCAGGGGGAGAATGTGATGGTTGAATATCTGATACCTCTGAAAAAGTATTGCAACAGCTCAGGAGGAGCATATTTTCTTTGACATTGATGTCAAAGGGGGAGAAAAAGTGTGGTCTGGATCCTACAGTCAGAGGTATAAGAAGAATAGTGCATCCTTTCAGGGTTTCCATCAATTCCAAAGGGGGAGATTTTTGGTTTGTTTTACAGGAAGCGTGTGCTTGTCATTGATGGAAAGAACAACAACCATGATGGCGAATAGGAAAAACATAAGCTCAGAAGGAGAAGTAGATTGTATGCAAGGATCAAATCTCACAAGGAAAAGCGTAAGCTCGGGGTGAGAAGCCTCAGCAGTCATCCAATCAAGAAATTGACCATGTTGATTGCCTAATATTATGGACGTTGATCATATGAGTGACCGTGGGCTTTAGGACCATTCGAGGATTGTGACCATGGGATCTGCAAGACAGATCAATGACATGGATGAATTGCAGAGAGAGAAAGAAAAATTAAACAACTCGTTAGTTCTAATCCCATAATTGGTCTAGATTGTCAAATCTCATAAACCCAAATATAAATGATTGTGGTTGATCTAACAAATGATCAGATTAAGTCAGATTAATTTGTGACCGTCGGATGCGTAATATCCAAATCAACGGTAGGGATATATTGTAGAGATCGAAAGGAGAATTAAAAATCGTGCTATTTCCAATCCCGCAATTAGTTAGGACCATTAGATCTTATACCCTCGAAGATCGACGATTGTGGTTGACTCACCAACAATGCACAACTTCAAATTGCAGAGTTTTGGTGACAATTTAAAGCACTCACAAGTTTTGTTTCCGCAACCATCCTTGAGCGTTGATCTGCTTCGAGTGTCTTCATGTCCATTGGATCACTTTTAAATGGAAGGATAGGATAATCTAGAAGAGAAGCACTGAAGATAGATAGAGACATCAATCTAAGAACATGATCGACGAACAATATTTGGTTCACATAAAAAGTTGCAAGGAGGTTACTGTTCGGGGAATTTAACTTCGAAAGAATTGGCAACTTGAAAGTTGAATTGCCCGAAGACCGAAATCCGAAATGAATAAGGACCATCGGATCTGGAGAAAATGCGATGACCATTAGATTAGGGAGAACCACGTCAACATACCACATCTACAAGGACATGTAGAAAACCACGTCAGCAAGGACACATGGCGCAATTAGAGAATGACAAGTGTTAAGTTGAATCGCCACTTCAGGTATGCGCAAATAACGAATCTAAGTGACATGTGGCAGTTACTCTGCTTGTGACACGTCAACAAGTGACATCAAAAAGATACTTCACTATGAGAGATTTAATTCGGGAATTCCATCACCAACAAATGTCAAAATTCTCTAAGTCCCAAACAACGAAGGTCCAAAGTCTCTCTCAGCCATCAATCTAAGGTACATTTCAGGAGTTAGGAAAATCGTTATATCCAGGAGAAGTACAGATATGATCCATTGGATTTGAGCACCAAGGATCAATGTTCGTTGGATCCAGAGATAAATGCATGAAGTTTAATACTTTGGATGAGCACAGGAAAGAGGGCTTGTCAAAGTCCCAAAATCCCAAAGTAAGCAAGGACCGTCCATTGTCAATACTGACAGGTGGCACATGATCAACAACTTCAGAGAGAATCACTTTGGGATTTTGTGGTTGGGAAGGAAACCATTTTGACAAAGACCTGAGGGCCAAAGAAGATCCAAGCCGTCGATTGCCAGAAGGACGTGTGGCAGAAATCTGTGCAGCTTGGGGAAAAACACTTTGGGAGAAAGTGAAGGAAGAAAAGTTGAGTTTTGAAATCCTTGAAGCCCAAAGAGACAAAGGATATGAGGACCATTGATATGTAGGAGGAAATACATCAACATATTGTGTACTCTGGTTGGAACACTCTGAGAAAAACAGAGCAAGGAAAGTTGAGATTTGCAAACCCCAAATACCCAAAGGGATTGTGACCATTGATTCGAGAAGACCACGTGTTGATAGATCATGAATTCCAGGTGGAAGCACCATGGAGAAAGAAGATTTTGAGAATAGATACTTCCGAAGCATGAAAGGAGAAATCGATCTCGTCCATCGGTTTGGAGGGCCACACGTCACTTGGTTGTTAAGACTTAGTAGGGTGTGGATTCGGAGAAGAAGAAGGAAAGACGATAGATCAGAGTCGTTGATCGAAGGAATATGTCAGAGACCACGAGATCGATGATCACACCTAATTGCGAGACTAGTAATTGCTTGGAAGTTAATTTTCTAAAGGAGGGACGCAATCGAAACCATGGTTTTGGAGAAAGGACACGTGGATGCTCAAGGTAAATTGAGGGGAAAAAAGTAGTTTGATATCAAACCACCTTTGGATGTGCCCACATTCACATGGTCACATGATATAATCACCCAAGGTCACATCAACGAAAGATAGGGGAAGGAGCTAGCACTGCTAGGCTCCACATCGAAGGTTACACATTGAAAATTCAAAATCACTCTGCGTGTATAATTCAACAGCGCTGATCAAACTGAATTTGATCGAAGGGTTGTTGTTTCACTTTGTGGTTTCTTGATCAGTTACAATTCATTTGCACTAACTGAATCATTGTTCTGGGGCATTGGAATCATGTCTCTTGAGCGTTCTGAGATTCTCGACATGGGCATTGGAGATTTGGAGTGTAACGGATGATGATATAAGGAATAAAGGAAACATGTCATGACAGAGGCAGGTAGTTGTTTCTTGGTAAAATAACTCGAACTATGTGTGATCATGTAGATAGCAGGAACATAGTGGAAAAGATGCAAATATGAAGAACATAAGTTGGACAGAGAAGAAATGGTGAAAACAACAGACTGTATGAGAACTTAAGCGCAAGAAGATGTGAGCATGAAAAAAATGATGCAGGAAGAGTAGAGCAGTATAGCCGAACAATGATGAGAGTGGTAAGCCATTGATAAATACTGTATCACTGTAATAAATTTTAGAAAGAAAATATTTATATATTAGGGTGGTAAGGTGGTGCTAGGGAGGACTGTTGTCCTTAGAGTTTCAAGTAGGTTCTTGAACATAGGGAGTTGTAGCTTCCATCTTGTTGCAACTAGAAAAACCAGGGTGGTAGGGTGGTGCAAGGGAGAACTATTGTTCTCTGTTGTATAGGTTGGTTCCTGTGTGACTAGAAGTTGGTGCTTCCATCCAGTTGGTTTTGGAAAACTTAGGGAGTTGGTGCTTCCTTCTAGTGGGTGCTAGAGAAACCAAAGAGTTGGTGCTCTCAGTGAGTTGCAACTCATAAAACAGAGGTGGTAGCATCAATTTGAGTTGGTGCTCAAACATAGATGATGCGCAGAACATAAAAAGACTGCCTATCATTCAAAGAAGAAGAGGTTTTCTCCCTTTATCAATTTCCTCAGAAATATTTGTTTCTGTATACTTCATGTGTGTTATTGATGTTGAATACTCTATTTCTTACTTCCTTGAATTATGGTGATCATCATTGAGTGTTTTTTAAGGAGTTTAAAATGGGTATAATTGTTTAAGCATAGTAATAACTGATTCAAACCCACTATCAGTTGTCTAACAATCATACCCAATCATACCCCTTGATATCTCCTCATGGCGATGTTCTCTATCAACGCGGGGTCGACACCATCCTTCGTCAATGTCTGACCATCAACAAAGCTCATAGAGTCTTGAACGATTTCCATAGCGTTGCTTGCAGTGGTCACCTCTCAGGTATGTCCACCACCCCAAAAATCATTCGAGCAGGGTACTTCTAGTCCACATTGTTTCATGATTGCATCCACGCTATCAAGAGATGCGATGAATGCCATATTTATGAAAACAAAGCATGAGCGCCACCTGCTCTTCTACATCCAGTCATCTTCGCCAGCCCCT
This sequence comes from Picea abies, assembly GCA_900067695.1. NCBI lineage: Eukaryota > Viridiplantae > Streptophyta > Pinopsida > Pinales > Pinaceae > Picea > Picea abies. The sequence goes on along the minus strand of CBVK0100189280.1, from coordinate 8,591 downwards.
TCTGCAAATGGGGCATAGAATTCATGACTTTCCATCCTCCATATAGTAATGGAAACAAGTACATTGTCATGGAACTAGATTACTTTACCAAATGGGTCGAAGCCATGCCCACTTTCAACAACACCACTGACTTAACAACACGTTTTTTCTTAAACCATGTCATTCTTGATTCAAAGTCCCACTATAGTTAGTGTCTAATCACGGTAAACAATTTGAGAACGAGATATTTACAGAACTCTCCTCAAAGTTGGGATTCTCTCATGAGTTCTCCTCCCCATACTACCCTCAGTCCAATAGATAGGTTGAGGCTTTCAACAAATTCCTGAGAACCATGTTACAACGTAGCGTCAACAAACATAAGACCAACTGTCATCATATATTGTTTTCCACACTATGGGTTTATCTCACGACAGTCAAAACTGTCATTGATTTTACACCTTTCCACCTCGTCCATGGGATCGAAGCCACCCTCCCTATCAAGTGAGAAATCCCCATGTCACACACTTCGATTGAGATATTACTCGACACTGCTTCGATGGAGCAGTGCCTTCTGACCTTAGATTCACTGGAAGAAGATCGTCGATATTCATAACAAAAGGAGGCAGCTAAAAAATGGTCCAAAGCCACCTTCGACCGCCATTTCAACGTTCGCTCATTCAGTAAAGGGGATCTCATCTTAGCCTGTGATATTGTCAAGGATACCCTCAGCCATGGGAAATTCAAGTCGTTATGGTATGGAACCTACATCGTCCAACACTGCTTCAGTAAGGGGGCATACATCCTGGCCTCTCCAGAAGGCTACCCGCTCAAAGAACCTGTCAACGGATTGTACCTAAAGAAGTTTTACGCCTAAGCGTATCCATTCTACCTTAGGTTTTTCTTTGTACACATTTGTAGAGTTTTTAGTCTTCTTTTCTACCACCATTCCTCATGTCTGATATATCATCCATGTTATTGAAAAATTCATCATCCATTAGCCTACCACATCGGTTACACTGACAGTGCCAGCCATTGGACCCAGAATCTCGCTTCGACTCTTGGGCCCTCTATACCCCCTTACATGTGCTACTCCACTCCAGTGGCATATGTTTGGGCTTGACCACAAATAACTAAGATGAATACACAGATGTCATTGGTCTCCTCACCAAGGCCAGTCACTTCCACATTCATCACCTTAGCGTTCTATTAGATTCCTAGCTTGTCATCCTGCAACTCAACAATGTATATCACATCTACGATCCTTGCCTCTTTCACAAATACTTGCAAGTTATATTATTATCTTGTAACTTTGATTCAATTACATTTACACATATTCCAAGACAATTTAATCAAATAGTAGATAACATGGCTAACCTATTATTAGATTGGCATTTATCACATTAAACATCATGTTATACATCAACATCATACATCTATCACAACATATAGAAAAGACATCATAAGCATAAAAAACATCAACATAGGGAGACATAAATGATCTAACAAATATATATCCATATAAATATATATATCATCAGTGTAATAAAGTGTTTACAAAATACAAAATACATCACCCGTAGGCCAGTGAGTCTCCTCACCCCTATAGGTACAAAAATGGGTGCCCCCTACCATATACAAAATGGGTATCCCCTACCCTATACGAAATGGGTATCAACTACCCTATACAAAATGGGCTCTCGATCCTATACAATAGATAACCCCAACACTCATTGTGCCCCTATAGCCCCCCCTCAGGTCCTCTGTCAGCTAAAGGAGCCCCACCAGCTAGGGGCCTTCTAGGTCTAGGGGGTAGCCGACCAGTCATCGCTTCCCCCTCTACAGTTTCTCAGTGGATCAAGGTCCGTCACTCTGCTGGTACACCCACACACTGCTCCATGACCTCCTCATCCTAGATGTGGGCCCACATGGCCTCCGGTACGCCTTGCAACACATGCTCGAAATGGAAACGCAGGTACTCTACCTTCGCCCCTATCTCTATCTATGGCTCACTAGATGGTCCAGTACCAACATCATCTCATCTCTACCTCTGCTCGACTCTTGACTCTAGTGGAAGCAGTCACATTGTTCCTCGATGAGCCGGCTCCCCGACCATCTCTGCCTCTTGGCTTCAGGGTCCCACATCTATAAAACAAAACCAAAGATAGTGTTAGCATCCATATATACATATATAATCAAATGTAAGATATAAAAATCACAAAACATAAATACAAAGACATACCTCTAACATCCCAGTCCTCCCCAGGAGGCAACATCATGTCTGGGTCATGTTGGTAATCCATACTAGCATACAGATACCTCAATATCACTTGTGGAATCTGTCACCACACACATGCCATCATGGACGTGAAGTAATGGCCACCCTCTTCACCCCCATGTCAAGCCGGCACATGGGCCCACCACATCAGTCGTGACTCTCATGGCCCTGTAGGCTCCAACAGAATCCTAGGGTGCAATAGGGGTACCCTCTCTAGAAACTAGGCCACCAAAATCGAACCAAAGGCGAAGTCACTGAAGTGGGATCTCCGACACCGGTTAACCTACTCCATCATCCTAGTATGCATTATAATCCCCTAGGAAAAATGGTCCCCATCAAGGACCCTCTCCACGATCCTCAACTGACCTCCTATGATCCACTAAGTCCCCAAGGATCCATAGATCCTCACTACCATGGCGATGATGCACTCTGTTGGGATATAATCGATCACCTCAATCTAGATGACTGAACCTAACATCGGGTTCATCCTCGAGCAGTGGCGATGGGCCAAGTCACCCACTCGCTCATCCCCCGACAGCTGGGGGTCAGTAGGAAGGGCCATCCCATGGAATGTCCCCCGACAGCTGGGGGTCAGTAGGAAGGGCCATCCCATGGAATGGGAGACCTGTCAAAAAGTAGACATCCTTGACAGCCGAGAATGTAAGTTGTTGTCCCTTGACAATGAAACACTCAAGATCAGTGCTTCACATGACTTTCAGATACTGGAGTAGGAAATCATGTGACTGTATCAAAGGGTATTTTAAGAACTTGAGTAACCCGTAGGCTTCCAAGTGTCTTCGAACACCTGACTGCTTTCTCACCGCCTCTTGTAGGCAGTCCCAGCCTCACTCTCTCTAGTGCACGGACATCGTAGTTTCTGGAGCATGTTGATCACCTGCATACACACAAAAACACTTGGTCAACATTCATCATCCATAAAAAGAATCAACAATTCCAAAATTTCAAACCCTTAGCCTTGCCTCCAGTGCGCGTCTTTCACCCATACAGGTGCGCACATGTGCGTGCCTATTCGTTGCACAACTTCACACTCATGCACAAGTATCTACAAAACAGTTGCACATCCCATGCACAACTGTTATCGAGATAGGTGCACACATGTGCATCTCTGGACAACTACACATTGATGTGCAACTGTCTGAGAAACAATTGTGCATAGTGCACAGTTGTTTGAGAAAAATTTGTGCACAGTGCGCAACTGTCAATTCACCAAGTGCACATCTCATGCACACATGTTTTTCCCTCTCCTGTTCCCACATGCACGACTGTGTCAAGCACAAACACACACTATGCGCAGAAAATGGAATTATGCCTGCGCATATGCACATGAGTATTCCTCATTCTCATGCGCACTGGTGGGCCCCTACACAAAACCACCCATGTACACCCTTCTGTACACCCCCTAACTACATTATACAAATTTCATATGATGTGGGAGGATAAGACCACTAGCCTGTCTCTCTCTAATCCCGGATCGATCGACTCACGCTCCTATAATCACCAAATCTCCTCAGAATGATCTCGTGCATCCACACAAAAACACTTGGTCAACCTTCATCATCCATAAAAAGCATCAACAATTCAAATATTTCAAACCCCTTAGCCTTGCCTCTAGTGCACGGATTTCACCCATACAGGTGTGCACATGTGTGATCCTATTCATTGCACAGCTATGAACTCATGCACAGATGTCTGTGAAAAAATTATGCGTCCCGTGCACAACTTTCATCGAGAAATGTGTGCACATGTGCGCACTTGTTTTCTGGACAGTTGTGCAACTATCTGAGAAGCAAGTGTGCACAGTGCGCAACTATCAATCCAACAGGAGCGCATCTCATGCGTGCCTGTATTTACCTCCCCCATGCCCACATGCATGGTTATGTCAAGAACAAGCACACACTGTGCATGGGAAAAGGAATTATACCCACACATATGCGCACAAGTATTTCTCCTTTTCCCGTGCACTGGTGGGCCCCTACCCAAAAATACCCCTGTACGGCCTTCTGTACACCCCTTAAATACATTCTACAAATTTCACATTATATGGGAGGATAAGACCATTAAAATTATCTCGCAACTCCTGGATTAGTCAAATAATGCTCCCGTAATCTCCAAATCTTCTCAGAATGCTCTCGTCAAATCAACTACAACGATGGGTACAAATGAGGTGGCATTGTGGGCCCACCAGTCATATATAGTCCCATTTTCCAAAATTCTGCACTGAGTTACAGGAGCCCAAAGCCTCTGTTTTTCGATCCTTTCTCATCCATAGGATCCTAATCCTGCCATCTACACATTCACATTCCCTGGGTCATCATCTGAACTTGGCCCCAGAGGAGAATTTTTCTCATATCACATTCAGGTATGCATGCTCATGATTCAAATTTGATCAAATAACTATCATATGTTCTTAATCATTATATATTGTTCACGTCAGGTATTTGGTTTTCATGTGTGCAAGTACCTGTTCATCAAAGAGATACAACCCTTTCAGGTATATGTTCGAAACTGGCATGTAATTATTCCCTCTGTAAATCAATTGCATCTCCCAGTGACACCCTCTATCATTTACCTTTAGGGTCCTTACATCCAGCTCTACAGTACCTTCACCTCCATTGCATTTTGGTACTATCACCCGATAACACTCTCCCCCACATGATTTGTCCCATTTATAGTTCCCCTTGGTTGCTTCACACTCAAGTTGATTTCACCCCCTAGGGATGGGAGTCTCGATAGTCTTATGCACTTCCGAGAATGAACCCCATACTTCTTCTCATCATATTTCTAGCCTTCCCAATGGACACCTAGGTCATATCATCTCGATTCCATTTTGAATGCACCCCTGCAATATCATTTTCCCTTCATCTCATCCACTATTAGTTTTCCCATATGCACATTGTCCTCCATTCATTTACCTCATATAGAAACCCACCCACGGCCCCCCCACCCTCCACCAGTTCTCTTTCACAACTTGCACCCTCACAGGACAAGTCATATTTCACTCAAGCACCTGTTTCTGTTTCTATATAATCAACCCAAATTATTCTTTATTTATTTGGTAATTGTAAAAAGCCTTTGTTTCCAGCATTTCTTGAGCTTTTCTTTCATCACCCTTGATGACCTTCTATTCCTGTCAAAGCAACCCATGTCGACCTTGGTTGGGTCATCCACTCTTTTTTTTCATATCGACATTGTTCACAAACCCCAAGTATCCGAAGTCCATGTACCCATGATCTATGAGTTTGGTCACTTTTGTTAGCCTCTGGCATAGTTTAACCCAATATCTAATCGTCCCCCTGACACTAGATCTAGTTTTACGGTTTCTGCCACTCATCCTTAAAACATTCCCCAACCAAGGGAAGTCTTAAGTCTCACTACATATTGAATTCATTCATATTACCTATCATTACTTGATACCACATTAGTGGATTTCACGAAGCCTTTTTCTTCTTGGAGTCACATCTCCCTTTTGTCGACATCAACACAGTTTCCCGAAGGGTAGTAGTATCTTGACTCTCATTCAGGAGTCTTAGACGACACAGAGAGGACCATCATTTCTATCTGATTCCATTGACCCCCATAACATTCAACTTCAACAAACTCTCATGTTACGGTGGGTCTTACTATGTGATTATTTCAGTTGTTTCATACCATCCGAAGACCTCTAAATTCGTTAGGTAATCAATGCCTACATGTCATTGACACTTATTACTTGTGTCCTTGCCTCACTTCAACGTATGTTCACCATTCAGAACTATCATATATCATTATAAACTACCCCAAAGGGCACTGCAATTATCTACATCAACATACATCTTCAGTGAAACTCTCACATTTCGGTTACATGACATGAGCATGGGGCATGTCCACCCTGTCTCTTATACACATCTCTGAGCGGGCTGGCAAGGTATTCAGATTTACTTTTTTTTCCCTAGAGAAAGGTTTGGGTCCCACAATTTTCCCTCTCCGTTTGGCAGATCTCTCTTTCAATTCCTCTCAACACTCTTCATTACAATGGAACTCTTAGTAAAAGAAACATTGATGTATTTCGGCTATATATATGCTCCTAACCTCACACATCAGGGGGCATATGTTATCAGTGAAATATTGTCTGCAACATTGCACGCAAATGGGTACAGAAACACAACAATGGCAACAACAATTAGTTCACCCACGACACTAAAGTGAATTCAAAAGGAAAACAACTATGCAATTGGGTCAAAAATTGACATGTGCAAATTCATCAAAGGAAGCACACGCAAAATGCGTAGTGTGCATGGGACAACAAATCCCTCAGAGTGCACATTGTGCCAAGTGCACGACTGTGTACAAGAAAGGATGGGCACTTCTATGAACAACAAATTTATGGATCTTGTCGACCCCTCAACCACATATGGAATAGCTCCCGACACGATTTGACCCTCATATTTGAGGGAAATCTGAATGGGAGGTTGGTCAAGGACTAGAGGGTGCCCTAAAAGTCCCCTTGCTCACACCAAGAACCAATTACATTTTTCCTTGAAGAAATGCTATAATTAAGAGCCATGGGTGCACTAAGAAACCAAGATCTTCATAGTATTTTTATGCTACAAGAATTCTCCCTTGAGAATCATCTTTTCTCTTTGGATCCTTCAATCATCATTGCAATAGGCCATTCCAATCACCTCTTGGGGGAATAGGCATTGTTGTTCTCCACCATTTTCAATTTTATTCCATTGTATGAATATATATCCATTAGGGAACTCAAGATCCCTCCAAAGGAGGAAGAGGGGACTCATAAGTCCATTTATCTCTACGGTGTTTTTCGTACTAATCTATTGTTCCTTTGGTAGCATTATGTTGGTAATTGGTTGATCTTTATGGTTCTAATTTTTTCATACTTTCTAACTTCTATTTCTTACTTGTTTTAGTTTTATTTCTTTGTTTATACATGTGTTTGGCTTGTTTAACCCACTCAAAAACTTCTGTCTTGTCTAGCAAGCTCATCTAGACATGAAAATGTTGTTGTTTTGCTCACCCAAGTGACAAAACCAACACAACAACTACAACTTTCATAATACATTCAAATAATATGTAAAAGAAATTAGAAACATGAATCAACATATGAAATTGGACAAGAACAAGATATATTTTATTATGAATAGAATAAAAGCTGGTTATGACTTGTAACCACTGCGACATGGTCCCAAAAATGGGCTCCAAGTTCCTCCACCCAAGGCTAGAGATGATCAACAATACCTCCAATACTTTGTGCTCAAACAGGTCTAAGGAAGGAAAATTATTTCTTGACAATATAGGGAGAACACAACTTCTAAAAATAAGGGTTTCCATATGGAAGGGGCAATATCAAATGAAAGGGGAAAAGGGGACTTGTAGGACTATAATGAAAATTCCAGCATAAGGATGCATTTCTCTATTATGTTTTTCTTCCACCACAAGGCTCTAATTTATACTCCTTTTTGACAGCTTGAGTAGTTATGGATGGAATAGAGGAGGTTAGGAACCTAAGGAACCCATCAACTCCACCCAAAACGTTGGGATTTATTATTATTTTTTATCCAAATTAACATGTACATGGGTTGTTGACTGGAAACAAGTGTATGCATGCGGTATGATTTAAGGAAAGTCGCGTATATAAAGAAAGATGGGGTTTTTTAAAGTATTTTTGAGGATGAAAAAGGGAAAAAGGTCCTACAATAAGGGGAAGGGATATATCTTAGTCCAATGAATCAACATAAGAATATGTGATGTCAAATGACGCTACAATAGATGCACCCTAATGTGTGAGGTTAGAAGAGAAACTTATGGCCAAAATACATTATAAAATAGTCATGAGATTATGGAAGGGCCTAGGTAGGAGTAGTTGAAGACCAATTCTAGAACAATATCTACAATAGAAAAAAGTAAGATACTCTCTGTTGGACATACCTACCACACTTAGAGGGGTGGGGGGGGGTGAATCAGTGTGGGGCTCTTTTTCCCAAAACTTCCCTCTTGCACAAAAACTCATCAATTAACATTCAACATTTATTCTTTACCCATTGTTTTCATTTATAACCAGTTAAATGTGAGCACATATCAACAACATATATCAACAATATATCATCAACAAGTCATCACCATAATGAACACAAATAACACAAGATATATGTACAATTTTCTTTTTATTACAGACTTCAATCCTTGGGGTTTATCAGCAACAACTGAATAGTATACAACTCTGTAAGAGCACCTACTCTATAATGCAAGACTCAGCTTACACCCTCAGCACCAACTGAGATGAGGCAACAATCCTCAACAGATATCAATTTGCAACAGG
>CBVK0100189279.1:0-14001 GCA_900067695.1 Picea abies | reverse complement strand
ATGAAAGCGAGTAAGATCCAAACCATTCAGATGCCACCTCACCATAGAAGTTTCTCCTTCTAGAAGATTCGAGAAAATGCTTGTTTTTCCCACGTGTAGGAATTCTCGCACCCTCCCTATAGAGAAACCTGTGAACATCTCGCACCCTAGCTATGGTGCAACTTGCGAGAATCAAGCATTCTCACACCCTGCCTATATAGCAACCTACGAACTTCCTTTTTTACAGGTCTTTTACAAGGGAAAATGCAACTTCTTTTCTCAAGAAAAGTTCTTCTCCCTTCTCTCTTCAGGAACTCAGGCCACTGACCCCTTTGAAGGCAACAAATAGGTTTACAACATTAATGGTCATATGGATGACAAAAATAATGTGTAACACACACTAAAATAGATATAGTTGTTGATAATTGATCGCAAGTTAATCTTATTTTAGAGCAAGTCGTTAAGAATTTAGGATTGGAAACTAAGCCTCATACGAGGCCATATCCTTTTGGTTGGGTTTATGATAATTCTAAGTTACAGGTAACTAAGAAATGTAAACTGAGATTTGCAATCACCTCCAGTTTCATAGAAGAGGTAGAGTTAGATGTGGTTGGACACTTGAAATTTGCGGAATTGTTTTGGGAAGTTCATATTTATATGATAGGAAGGCCATTTTCTACAGGAAACATAACATGTATCATATTTTCAAATATGATAATGAGTTTATTGTGAGAGCTCATCAAATGAAAACCAATTTTTCTGTTGTTAGTACTAGGAAAATGAAAACACTAATTAATGCAAGAAATAATTTGTCACTCATGTCTGTTAAGGAAGAATGTGAACCTAGAAATGTAGTTAAGATTGATTCTAACTATAATGAGATATTTCAGGATTCAAAAGAAGTACAGAATGAGATGACACTGCATGAAAGTGTCTAGGATCCAATTTTACAACTTATGGTTGAAAGTAAAATAGATCTTTTGGTTAATGTTGTTCCAGTTAAGAAGGCAAAATATGTTGTTTATTCATTCTCTTTCACATTGTTATATTAAGTTTTTTGCTTAGTTTTATAATAGTCAGTGGAGTATGGCTAGATGTTGCAATAATGAATATTGATGTTTTGGAAATGGAAGGAATGGCTAATTTAATCAGCAATGATATTTCAATTTTCATCCTTGTTTTGATGAACCAGATGATCATCATTGTCCGAGCAGGAGGGATGGATGATACTGGACAAGTGAGGTGGCAGTTCCCTAATTTTAATCACTGAATAATACCAACCTTTTGGTGGTCCAAAATCTTCCAGCGGGGAGGATTGATATAGGAGGATCTATGACCGAGGAAATATTGATGTTCTGAAATGCTTTTGAAAATGGTACCAATTCGAAGATCTTGTCGAAATATTTCCAATGATGATTGAATGAGATCAAAAAAACACCGTATGCAGAAGTTATGAAGTTTTTGACAAACTGGAAAAAATTCAACAGAGGTGGGACACATTGTAGCTCCAAGAGGTGACACTTGGCATGTACATATAGGGTTGATGTGGTAGTGTAAGGACAAAGTACTAATTGGGTAGGTGTTGTCATGGCATAATTGACTGAGAAGTGACTGTACAATAGGTGGACCAACCAGATGGTGCCACATGGCACCCAAAAATTGGCCAATATGGGCTAAGTCATTTTTTTCTTATGGATATATTGGTGGGGGATTCGAACCTTAGATCTATTGCCGATGAAACCAACACCCTTCCAATGTGCCATGGGTGTCACTTGTTATAGAATATGACAAATATTATATTTGAATTTGAATTTCGTAGAATCATTAAAAACACGTTGGACGAGAGGCTCGACCCCGCGACCCCTGCCCACACTAATGGTTTAACAACCATACCATAAGCATATCGTTAAACATATCACGTGTTAAAAGGTTGTTAGCCACAAATATTTAATTCCAAGTGTTGTTATGTGTAACACAAAACACGTCAGGTGGAGGGCCACCCTCTCGACCTCTGTCGGCCATTGACTTTTCCAATAGACTATACCAACGTGCCACTAAGTCTGACCTGTTTGGACTAACAAGTCATTTTGGTTTTGATTCGATTTGAATGGTATTGCATATAGAAAGGCTAGGTCCACGGGTTTGAAGACCTGACTTGTCTTTTTATACAACACAATTTTAACCAGTGGGGGTATTGCTTCTTAGTTGAAATGTAATTCGGCCCAAATTGTTTTAAGGTCGATATTATGACTGTGTAAAGTTGGGGAAAAGGGGTTTGAAGACATTTTTGATCCAATTTATTTGGAGAAATAATTGAACCTGACATTGTAATCTTCTGCAACAGACGAAAGAGTAGACTGTTGACAGGTTGAGGCTTATTTTTTATGTAAAAGCATTTTGAGACATTCTAATGGAGCGATCACTCATTGGAACCAAAGATAGAGATGTAGCCCAGTATGGGTGAACTCCATTATCAAATTTTGTCTTCTTATCTCTTTATTTTCTATTGTGTCATTTCTCAATTAAGCAATTCTTGTTTATTCACTAATTGTTTTATGAGTTTTGAGCGAATTTGATTCACTTTTATAATTTACAAAATGATCCAGGGGATCAAAAAATACTCACGAATCAAAGTACTCAAAATTGATTGAAAACAGATTCATTGTGTAGATCTCATTCTCACGATCCTAATGCAACTTGAACTGGCTCAAAGAGAGTTTGTATGGCTGAGATATTGAGTTCTGTCCACTTTTCCAAACAAGCAAAAAATGTTGACTGTGCAGTCCATACAGTGCATGCAACAGTTGACCATACGCCCGTACAACTGATGTGGTAGGATGACTGGGCAGGTGATGACGTGACAGGTTGACCATGCAAGGGTAAGACATGTATCAACCATTGGTCGACACATGTCAGTGTATGGAGCGAATGGAAGGGTGCCACATGGACCAGCCAGGGGCCACCACATGGCACCCTATAATTGGTTGATTGGTAGAAGTTTGTTGGAGTATGTGGGGGTTGAACCTAGGACCTCTGTGTGTGGAAAATGCTTTGCAATGGCCAGGATACCAGCCCTCCCACATTTGTTTATTAACCTATATGTTTGAAACTTTTATTTAAAGTTAAATTAACCTTTGATCCAAGTGGAAAAGGGTCGGGGATTAGCCCCAGCCCGTGGACATAGCTATACGACCTTCACCATGTGACCAACAACATGGGAGATCCAACATATATGCCAATGGGTGTGGGAAGTTGGCCTATCCCTTGGCCACGTACCCCTCCATGCGACCACAACCTCCAGTGGTTAAGGTGCTTGGCGTGCTAACAGTGCGACAAATCTGCCCAATTTGTGGAAACATGTGTAGTTCTTGGTTTTGGCATGAAGAATGCATGGATCTAGTTTCAGTTGGATAGAGGTGTGTTTTTGTGAGTAGGTACAACAAGTTATTGGGAAAAACTTCGAGGAGGTGTATTTTTCTCAATTTTTGGCCAAACCAGGTGCAAGAAGAGCCCAGTTAGGGGTTTTGGGACATTCTAGAGCCATTGGAGCCATCTATTTTGCATTCTGAGCATTGTAAAGCACTGATTTAAAATCTTTGAGCATATAATGAAAATGATCTGTTGGAAGCTGGACCAGGAGATGTAGCCCAAGAGAGGGGTGAACTCCTTTATCATTTTGTTGTGTTATGTGCTTATTTTGATGGTTGTTTATCTATGTTTATGTTGTTCATTTTAAGTAAAAAAAAATTATTAAGTTCATGTGCTTGCAACTTGATCCAATTTCCTAAGACACATAAATATTTCACTTGCAAATTTGTATACACAAACCTTTTTCATTTTGAGATCACAAAATAATTCATATTATCATATCATTATAGGTAGGTTCTATCCTGAGATGCATGACCAATTTTTTTTTATTCAATTTCTAGATATGACAACTGAGACAAACCATTGTTGCTAACTTTGAATATGAATGTGATGGCTATGGGGATCCCCGCCTCTTGTAGAAATGCAGGTCATGATTATAGTCTACAATGTAATGTGCATTTATTTATTTTATTTTTCAGGGTATGTTGCCTCTCCTCTAATCTAAGCAACTTTGTTTATCCTTATCAGGAAATCCAAAATAATGGATAAAATAAATGCAGAGGAAAATTTTGTCAGAAAGCTCCAAAATTGTTAGTGATAGTACAACAACTCATATATTTATATTTTATCTGAATGAAAATATTAAGTGGACTGTACCATACAAGTCATGTAATCATTCTGTTAAAATTTTGATATGCTCGTTTAACCATAGACAATGTCACATCATTGTCACCAAACCATAGGAATTCACTATGCCACCCTCGAGCATAATAACCTCTAAATAGAATGATTTCGGTAAGTCCACACTAGAACCAATAGATAAACCCTAACCAACAACACAACTGCTACAGTAGAAGCACAATACTGATAAAGCATACCTTTACCAAGAGAAGTGCACAAGAAGAAGATACCAAAAAGACTTATGCCCTAGCTGCCACTACTGCTCCTTAAACTTTCACCCTAGTTGTTGTCGTTGCACCTCCTTAAACTTGCACACTATTTCTGAGTGTGTGAGAGTGTGTCTAAATGAGCTAGGAAGCTCCCTATTTATATTATCATGTCCAAGTGACTAGGGATGACTTATCTTTCTGTAGCCTTTAAATACTTTAATAATATTCTCCTTGGGCCAATTTCTCTTCTAGGGTTTTCACACATCTATTTAAGGGTTCCCTTACTTCAGGAATATTGTATTCTAAGTACAAAGGTTACACTTGTAGGTTAATACCTCCTGCAACTACCAAAACATCAACACTCCCTCTTAGCTAAGGAGGTATTAACTAAGATGTTCTTCATGTAATGGTATCAAACAAATCCATCCATCTCACATGGTATGGGAAAGACTCACATGGTCTTGCAGACCAGTATACATGTAGCATCACCATAGCCACATAGGCTATCTCATCATCAAACATATCATGTCAGAAGTATCACCATCATATCCACACAGACTCTGTCATAGTCACACACAGACTATCTAATGGTCATGTCGCAATCATGCATCTGGGACCTCATCAACACATGTAGCATCTCTCTAGTGGGCACAACCTCATCGTCCGTTTAGACCTTATGTCATTACAGAGATTTCTTCTAGCTCACACAAAATAGGCATATAGCTCATACATAACTAGGACACCATCCAACTCACACATAATTTGGAATATGAAGTTGATCCAGTTTACACAAAACTATGCTACTACCCAATCCAAGCGGAGTCTAGAAAACTATTCAGTCTGAGCCAGTTCACACATAAAACTATGCTACTAACCAATCCAAATGGAGTCTGGGTGACTATCCAGTTGATCCAGTTCACACTAAAGTACACTACTACCCGATCCAATTGGATTCTGGGCAACTGCAACTCACCAACTCACACAGAATCTGGAAACTATCCCTATAACTAGTTCTTCGGGTTGGCAAACCAGACATCTATCCCACAGTGACTGGGAATCTAACCACGAGGGTTAGGATATGTAGTGTTCACAGACTACCCATCTAGATGAAGGCTAGGAAACACCTCCAACCACATAGGTTGGCCCTTCAGCTTGAAAATCTCGGAAACTTGCCCTCCTCTAAGGATTTGCATCTACTGACCCTCTGCGAGATCATGCCGACTGGTGCCACAGTTAGTAATGTTCCTGCAAATGAACACCTATTGCTGCCATACTCTACAAGTTACTTCCCCAAGAATCTCATATGTGACTCATCACTCCCTCTTACGAGGGATGTCCTTCTGGACCATGCCAAGCTTGTCCTTGAAGTACACAAACTTCACCCTTGACAAAGGCTTGGTCAACACATATGTTATTTTCTCATATGTAGCAACATACTAGAGATTCATTGCTCCCTTCTGCACCATATTTCTAATACAATGGTACCTGATCTCGATATGCTTAGGATTTTCATGAAACACTGGGTTCTATGACAACTTCAGACAACTCTGATTGTCGCACCAAATACAAGTTGCCTCTAACTCAAGATCAAACAATCCTGCAAGCAACCTCCAAAGCCACACTGCTTCACTACTAGCTGAACGCACTGCTATATACTTTTCCTAAGCTATGTTGAGCTCCACACTAGTCCGCTTCCTGTTGAACCATGAGATCATAGATGATCCCAAACTGAAGCAACATCTAGATGTACTCTTCCAGTCTATGACACTATTGTCTCAATCTAAATCAATATAGCCATGTAGGTTTATCTTACGATTTGAAACATATCTGAGTCCACAGTCAATTGTACCTTTCAGGTACCTCAACACATGCTTTTCCACAACCAAGTGAACACGTCTTGGTTCAACCATATACTGACTCAAAATTTTCACCGCAAAGCATATATCTAGTCTAGTGTTCATCAAGTACATCAACGAACCAATCATTTTCCTGTACATGGTGACATCTACTATCTCTGAAGAAGTATCACTCAATAACTTCATGTTCATGACCATTGGTGTGGGCATGGATTTACAATCCATCATATCAAATCTCTTTAGGATTTCTATTGCATATTTTCCTTGGCACAAAATAATCTCATCTGGTCTCTGCCACACCTCTAGACCATAAAAGTAATGCATCATACACAGGTCTCTCATCTAGAACTCAGATGCAAGCTTTCTCTTCCACTCTATGATGAGCTTATCATCCCCTGTTAGAAACAGGTCATCCACATATACAAATAATATCAATGGTCCACTATCCTCAACCTTGTAGTAAAGGTTAGGATTTTCCTTACTCTTGGTAAAGCCCAAGCTCACCAGAAAGTCATCAATTCTACCGTACCATGTCATGGATGCTTGTTTCAATCCATAGAAGGATTTCTTCAATATTCACACATAATTATCTCTGTCATGTGTCTCGACTCCTTGTGGTTGCTCCATGTACACTTCTTCTTCCACTACACCATTCAAGGAGGCTGTCTTCAAATCCATCTGATGTACCTTCCATTTCATCACTGCAGCTGTTGCAAGTATACCTCTAATTGAAGTGTACCTTTCAACATGAGAAAATGTCTCCTCATAATCTATTCATTCTTTCTAGGAGAATCCAAGAGCCACAAAACTTTTCTTTTATTTCTCAATACTTCCATATGCTAAGTGTTTTGTCCTGTAGATCCATTTGGAACTCACAACTGATTTCTCCTTCGATCTTGGGAACACATCCCATACATCATTTTTAATGATGGAATAGTATTCCTCAATCATGGAATTCTTCCATACTTTCTTCTCTGCATCCTCTTCATAATAGGTAGGTTCAACATCAATGATATCACATAGAAATTCCACATAACTGGAATATGGTCGAGTTTTCTTTCTTTCTCTAAAATATCCATCTGGAGAACCATACTTCTTAGCATCCTGAATAATCTCACGAGCCTGAGCTAGTCTTCTTTTATTTGTAATCATTTTTATATGTCTTTGTGGTTATTCTATATCATGGTCCTTTGGACCATGCTCCTTTGGCACAACATCATTACCAACATCTAAGTCTACAAATCTAGGAGCTTCAGGATCCTCATCATGGATCTCATCTATGTGATGCTACCTTGATCTACTGAAGGATGCATCCTCATCGAAGGTAACATCTCTGATAATATCAATCTATCTGTAACCAGGGATGTAGACTCTATATGCTTTCGATGTTTCACTATGTCCAACAAATACACCCTTATTTCCTGAAGGATCCAACTTTGATCTCTTATCCTTGGAAACATGCACATACACTGGATAGCCAAATATATTCAAGTGGATGACCTATGTATTTTCTCCTGTAAACATTTCTTCCAGTGTCTTGTTCCCAAGTGCACGATGAGGACTTTTTTTCTGCACATAAACAATAGTCTTGGATGCTTCTGCCCATAGGTGCATAGGTAGGTCCTGATCATGAATCATGACCTTTACTGCCTCCATTATCATACAATTCTTTCTTTCTACTACACTATTTTGTTGAGGATTGTAGGGAGTAGAGAGCTCTCTCTTAATCCCAAATTCTCTACAGAATGTTTTGAAGCCATATGAGGTGAACTCTCCTCCATTATCTATCCTCAAAATATTTATCTTTCTTTTAGAAAGATTTTCTACAAGAGATTTGAATTCTTTGAATTTGTTGAATAGTCTGTTAGCACTCTATAAATTTTGTCCGGCTAATAGACAAATGACAGAGGTAACTGTTTCAACCAACTTTAGAGATGAGGCACTAGCTTGCTCAACTCAGAGAGGGGTCTCTCATGTCACTTGATATTTCTTTAGCAATCGGTGGTTAGATTTGGCTTGCTTTGGGGGTTTTTATAAAATTGCTGGAAAAGAAGGGGAGGAACACTCAGGGATATGAAGTCAAAATTTTGAAAGTGAATGAAAACAATGACTAGTCAGTAGAACTCTCCAGAGGATAAAGGCCAAATGAGGCAATGAATCTAAGTTGTATATTGTATGTAAGAAGGGTGTGAGAAGAAATAGAAAACATATAACTGCATCAGAGCATGACTGAAATGAATTCTAAATTAGCTAAGAAGAAAATCACACTGTTTAAATTGCTTAAGACAAGAGCATCACAAGATGAATTTTGGGCCTTTAACTCTCCAATTTAAATAGAAGAAAATGTAAATGGAACTAAAGAACACAGGAAATACATACAATGGAAAGAGACAAAACTCATATCACCACCATTAGAATATTTTCATAGATACTTCAAAAGCTTCTGCATATGTATTCAATTCAACTCTAGAAAATTACAATAGAGTTCAAAACAACCAAAAAGGTGCCCTTGCACTTCTTCCAACCCTTAATACATTTGGAACCTCTAATACTTATACATTTCCAGTTCCTTCTAGTTAGGAATCACTTACAATAGCTGAATCAAATCGTTTCAGATTCTGAAAACTGACTATAATAATTACAAGCCAATGGTTTCAGTAGGTGAACTGATTTACAATGATCAATAAAAAACATTTCATAAACTAGGGAAGGATTTCTCTAAATGCTCGACCTCCTCTTTGCCATCTATCTTTCTCCGATCTCCTCCCAAACTCACCAACCTGGTGACTTCTAGAGGCTATTTGCTGGTCCCTGGAAAACTGCATTTTGTCTTACCTAGTCACACGATCTCCTTCCATTGTGAGTCAGAAGGAATCTCGTAATCCATCATTTCTTTTATCAGAATATCCAAGTCGATGCAAGTAACATAAGTCATAGTCGGCAGCCCGATCTTTACTATCTTAAACTGATTTAAAATCTCAAAGTGTGTGATCAAATATTCTACCAAACTTGGTCTCTTTAGGTTCTCCTCCAGAGCTTCAAATTTGTAATGATCCATTCTGCACTGGGTGAGGAGAGAATTATATTCTTCTTGATTGTATAATTTCCCTTTGCCATCCCAAAATGGTGGGAGGCCCTTGATAAAAAACTTTTCAAATGTATCCTTAAACTCTTATATATTATGCTCCATCTGTACAGCTTTAGTTTGAACTGACTTAAGAAAATTGTGCTTAGCGATGATCCTCCTGGCCCAAATGATTAGTGTAGTCCTGTCTTTTACCCCAATGGTCAGAAGATCGGTAGTGGGAACATAATTCATCATACTTATAGCGTTCTGGGCCCATTCTGAGGGATTTTTCGCCAGTGCCTCATTTACAAAAGTACACCTGCTTTGGGCAGTGATAGCCATGTTGTCTTTGTCATTTATGAAATTCAAGTACACCCTGAACTTAGTAGCTTTAACAACAATAGCATCCCAGATTACATGTTTATCTCCTTGAAAAAGTAATTTACCTTTCAACCTCATCTTCAACTTGCTTACCCTCTCTTCCAAACCTTGATTTTCCTTATGGGCTTGGGCCATCTTTTCATCTTTCATTTTCATCTCTTGCTGTAGCTTTTCTATGATCCCCTTAAGGCTCTTGATTTCTCCTGTCTTCAAGCTTGCTTGGGACATAGCCTGAACCAATCCATCAGTGCTTGATCTAGCTTCTGCAGTAGAAGGCATGATAACAACCATATCTGATATTACTGCATGACCTTGTGACCAATTCTCTCTTTCCTTTTCCAACTGCAATAATTTGGCTTTGTAATTTAGTGCTTCCTATCTAAATGTCTCTTTTTATTTTTCTAGAGCAGCTAGCTCTGTTGTTTGTGGATGTTCTGTGGCAGGCATTTTCAACTTCTTCTTCAGGCTTTGAATCATCTTCTCTTTCTCATATAAGGAAGATTTTACCCCTTGAGGGCCCTCAGATTCCAATATTTTGACCTGGGTCTGCCAAGCTCTGTTGGATGCCTTTTCTTGCTTCAATTGTCCATCCAATTTAAGTGCATGGGTTTTCAGTCTTGAAACCCTCAAGCTCAGACTCAGGTAGTCTGAATATAGCATGTTACTGGCGTTTCTGTGGAATTTTACCTTATCTGGGGCACCAATATTTTCATAATGTAGCTTGATTTCAAACACTTTATCATCATCCGCTACTGCTATGTTAAATGTCTTCCTTTCCACATCCCTGACTAAGAACATGGAAGACTTATGCTGGGAGATCCTCTCTACCTCGGGGTGACTTCAATTGTCCATCCAATTTAAGTGCATGGGTTTTCAGTCTTGAAACCCTCAAGCTCAGACTCAGGTAGTCTGAATATAGCATGTTACTGGCGTTTCTGTGGAATTTTACCTTATCTGGGGCACCAATATTTTCATAATGTAGCTTGATTTCAAACACTTTATCATCATCCGCTACTGCTATGTTAAATGTCTTCCTTTCCACATCCCTGACTAAGAACATGGAAGACTTATGCTGGGAGATCCTCTCTACCTCGGGTAACAAGTCTCTTATTTTACTATTATCCATACTTCCTTTCACATCATATTGATTTGCTAAATCTTCTTTGGATTGGTATATTGCCCCAGGTGTCTTGTTAAAGACATGCTTCTTGCTGCTAAAATCCCCTGAGATTCTTTCACTTTGTGGCATGCTTCCTATACCAGCCTCTTCGTTCTTGGTTTCACTTTCCACCATCTACATGCTCATTTTCTGTTTAGGTTCTTCTTCTTCTATGTATATTATCTGAGAGGAAGGTGTGATTTTCATTTTCTTAAGGACATTTTGCTGACTACTGGCACCCAGTGCCTATGAACTGCTCCTCTTGCTATAAACACTCAGCTTTGGAGCTTTAATAATCAACCTTGGAGAAGTTTTCTGTGTCTGGATCTGCTATGGGGTGGACTCTATTTTTTGTGTCTGATCAGCCTGCAAAGTGACTTCCATATCTGCACAGGTTTCCAGATTTGTCAGTTTATCAAATCCTTCAACATGCTCATGCTCATAGGGTCTTTGTTTTCTCATCGGTCTTGTTTTAGATATGACCTGATGAAGATCATATTTCCTCCCTTGTAACTATGCAAATCCAAATTCATTAAGCATGACCTGGATCTGAGGCAAACAAGATCTAGTCTTTACCACAAAGGGTCCTATTATGAAAGGAAACTTTAAGTTAGATGCTCTGTGCATCTTTAGAAAATGTTCTGTTTCTGAGATGATTCTTTGCCTGATGAATTCCAGGGAAAAGACTATGGGAGTCAAGAAAACAGGAAAAAGGTAAGGTCCCTCTTGATAATTAGTATACCCAAATCACAGTAGAGTGCATGAACAACACCCAATCTCCTACCTTGTTCTATGGATTAGGCTGTAAAGAACTTTTCATTTATTCCAAAACCCTTTTCAGGCCAGTGTTGAAGATTAAGTTGTAAACTTTGGACATGATCTTATTTATAAAAATGAGCATTGTGATCATTTTGCATTTAGTCGAGATGAATGTAGCTTCAAGGAACTCTGTCTTATTTGTTTCCAGGAACATTCTCAGAAATTGTGTGTAATACCTGAAGTGCCTCAATGATTGGAAATTTACCAGTTGTTTGTGCACATTATCAACGATGAAATCTTCAAAACTAATACAGGCCAATTGACTGGAATCTGACTGGAAAAAGGTCAAGAGAAAACCCAACATGACCTCTACTAAAAACTTTTCGTTATCCAACCCTAAAGTTTGACTGAGTGTGGAATAGGCCCACTAGACCTCGATAATCATGATGCTTATATTCATAGGCAACGACAGACTCTCAGAATGATATTCGGGTTTAACAATGGTCTGCAAAAATAGGGTTTTGAACTCGGGGGGACATTCTCTGTAGACTGTGATTAGTTTCTCTTCCTCAAAGGGCTCCGAAGTTGCGGGGGAAGACTCTAGTGTATTGAGGGTGTGTCAAATTGATGGGCTATCTACTCTACATAGGACATCTAACCCTAACTTATTCAAAATGACCTTTTCTTCCCGAGAGTACTGTTCTTCACACCAACTTATGAATTATGGGAAAGGGAATGTGAGTTCGACGACAGAAGGGACTATGGAGGCTTGGGCCACTTCGAGGAAGGGTATTCGTTTCCCAAGATTGTCTAACAAATTGGCTCTAGATACAGAAATGGGTGAGATGATTATTTCTGTGTCAAATATATCAGAGTCTCTGTCAATTAGGGCTTCTTCTTTAGAGGCAGGATCTTTCTCTGTTATGGATAAAATGACAGGATTCATGGCCATGATGAAAGATACCTGTGAATTAGTAGAGAATGCATGAGTTTGTTTTATTGTTGATCTTCAGTTCGAATGGAGTGTTTGTGCCAATATTCAAACATTCAAATGATTTGAAATATCATAAAATAATGACCGGGGCCCTCCTTTTATATGCTCTTTTCGATATCGGGGGCGAGGCAAAACGGTTTTGGGTAGACCTTTAACCCTGATATGCCTCTAGGGGTGCCACGTGTTTTCTAGCTGAAACCACAGTATTTTCTCTGGCCTTCTCTCGAGCGATTAACCTTCGCACTATTTCCTCACCCGATACATCTCCTAAGTGTCGATCTGGGCTATTTAAGATCTGTGGCCCACTGGACCCCATCAACTTCTGCGCCTTCACTATATTTGGCCCTTCTCCTCTAGGTGCGACCCTATCCTCCAAACAATCACACTTCCATACTGATGTAGCTCCCCACTAAATTTATGAGACTTGGATTCCATCAAAAGAAAATTGTTATGGTGATAACATAGACTCCTATTAGGGATGCTATCCTCCCTGCGAGGTAGCAAAGAACGATAGACCACATGCCTACCCATTGGGATGTGATTTATTCTTGTAGTCTCAATCCTCCATCCTTTATTCAAAAACTAAAAAATCAACCCATCATAGCTCAAGGCCTTCACCTCAAGCTTCAACTATGATTCTTTTATTCCAACTTCTTCATGCGAATAGAAAACATGAAAATGATTATATACAATGAATGGAAGGGGTGATGATCGTTTAAATGACATACTGTTTGAGGAACCTTCCATTCACAGGCCCTCTTCCAACAATGTCTCCATTAATCTCCTGTAGTATGTAGGCATTACTTCCACGGTATGATGTAATTTTGAATGGGCCCAACCATAGGTGATCAAATTTCCCGTGTTTTCCTTTATCTTCATTTTTGGCGTCCCATTTTAGTACCAAGTCTCCTGGTTTGAAGTTATACACCTTGTTACATCTGTCAAAAGCCTATTTGATCTTGTCTTGGCACAACTGAGTATTTTCGAAATCTTTTTCTTTGGTTTGTTGTACGTTGATGAGTTCATCCTTCCTTCTTCAGGTGGAATTTGTCTCTACATCCTCCTCTTGTAACAACCTCATTACTAGCAACCCCAATGTAGTAGGAAAAATTGCTTCAGTGCCATAGACGATTTGAAAAGGTGAGGTGGTGATGGACCTCTTTGGGGTGATTCTGTCAGCCCATAATACATGGATGAGCTTTTTGTGCCAAGCCTTTTTATTTTCTTGCAACAACTTTTTTATAATTCTGGTGAGGCTCTTGTTTGATGACTCAACTAACCCATTTCCCTGAGGGTAATAAGAAGTGGAGTGGCCAAGTGTTATGTTG
>CBVK0100189278.1:0-14001 GCA_900067695.1 Picea abies | reverse complement strand
TCTTTCACCTCTTTAATGCGACCCAAAAATGAACTAGCAGATTCATTTCCATCCATTTTAATGCCTAGCAATTTAGTTTTCAGGAACAAAATGCGATTTGTGTTGCTAGTGTCATACAATGCTTTAAGAGTTGTCCATGTCGCAGTAGAAGTTGTAGCATCTCTAATATGTGGAATTATGTTATCTTTAACTGACATGCACAACAATACCTTTGCCTTGTTTTCGTGCTTCTCCCAATCTTGGATTTGTGCTGCTGTCGCACCTGCAGCCGCATCAGGTTTAAGTTCAGTTCCCTTCACAATGTTCCAGACACTATAGCCCTCCATGAGCATCTGCATCTTGAATTTCCAGTTAATGAAATTCAATCCATCTAACTTGTTGGCTTCATTGAGGTAGGTCTTCGCTAGAGGATTCGCCATCGTTGCAATTTAGTCTTTGTAAGTAAATCACCAAGGATATGCAACTTTTTGTTGCTTTTCCTTCGAATACCATTGATCCATCTTAATCTCGTCTCTCAGCTTTCTAAAGAGAAATATAAGAAAATATCCATGCATAAAAAATTTATGCTCTCATGCTCATTTATAAAAAGCCTCTCATAAAAATCTATTAAAAAAGAATTTAAGTTTCTTTAAAAGAAACTTTCCTTTAAAAAAAGAAACCCTTTTTTAATACATACTCCCTCTTCACCTCTTTATACGCTTTGCTTAAACCTTTTTTAATACATACTCCCTCTTCACCTCTTTATACGCTTTGCTTAAAAAGTATCCTCTTTAAAAAAAAACCACACAATTTATAAAGTAATATAACCCCTTTCCTTATTTAAGTGATATGAGGACGTGGTATCCACTAATCCCAAAAACTCTCACGTACCTCCAATGAAAAGCTTATACACAAGAATAGTTTTCTCAAAAACAAATACTCACGAATTCTTGCTCAAAGCTTCATGCATGCATGCAAATTGTGAAATGGAGGGGGCTCCATGATGTTCTCATGGATGCTCTCACGCAGCTCCAAAGAAAGAAAGACCACCAGATTTTCATGCTCACAATTTTCAAAACCTTCACGCATGCAAAAAAGAATATAACCTTCACGGTTTTACCTTCAAACTCCATGATCCTCCTCAAGATGATACGCAACCACAAGCTCATGCGAATTATTTTTCAAATGGGCTCATGCAAGTGCCTTCACGCTTCAAAACTCACGCAAAGCAGACTCTTCTATGCGATTTCAACCACTGGAGGAATGCCCCTCCTCATAAGCTCGCGGATTTAGCAAAGCTCACCCTCCAAAAACGTTTATGCACCTTATGCTATAGTAGACTGTGGAAAGCGCATGCGTGTCCGCACCTCACGCTATTGTAGGTTGCTGGGAGTCTGCACCTTACAAATGACTTGGGTGTGGAAATATTTAAATCCTTCTGCACTGTAACTTAATTTCGACCGCAAAAATTTCTTAATTCCAATGGAGGCACCTGCGGACCTTTGCACCTCATTCCCGTGGCTCTGATACCCAGTCAAAATATGCGAAACAAACAACAGGGTGAGGCTATGCTCACTTCTATATCTTCAATGAAGACGGATTACATCCTTATATAGAAAAAAACTCTACCGATTCGGTTACATGCAAACCAAAGACAATTAAACTCTCAACTATGAACTGACTCTCACAACTGAAGCTTAAAACTAGTGCTTACAACTAACGCTTACTCCATTATTTCCAAGTTCTTTTACAAAGTTAGGCCAAACCTAAGCCGAGGCTAACCTCAATGTTGTCAATGTTCAATAAAAGAACTATTTTCTCATGAGTGAACATCCATTCATGAGAGTTTTATCCCACAAATAGTTACCATCCTCACCCCTCCCTATAAGATTTAAACCATTAACCTAAAACCTCACACAAACCAACTAATATACACCTCATGGATCACAAAACCTCACACAAACCAACTAATATACACCTCATGGATCACAAACTTCGATATTAATGGAATGGTATTGCGAGCATAAAATCCTTCGTATCCTCCCTCAATCTAGATGATCTCTTGAACTCCATACATATGTATAATCCACATACAATATCTGGTATGACAGTATTCAGCCCCGGACATAATCCACCACATATTATCACACATGCATGCACTTTAGAACGAATCCGCCATCTCCTAGCTGAATGAGCTGCGATTCCACAAAACCATGATGGTTTTCCCTAAATTTTCTGAAGTCCGGCTTCCTCCTCCCTATGCATTAGCGAACAATTTCTGCCACCCGACATTTATGGGATCATGATAGGATATCCCGCATTCAAAACCTTTTGACCACACAAGCCCCTCGATTTCAACCATGGCAATGGTCCTGACTATATTTTCTCCCAACTTCGAATACAACACGAATGGGAATGTCAAGAACCTCCAGTACTATGAGGGTCGGCGACAAATGGGCAAAGCTTTCAAATTTCGCAACGAATCTCCGTATGGATGCAAACGAGATGAGATCAAGTTCCAGCACAACGATTTCTACTCCCGAGGTCTCTCTCTGGATCTGGGATTTCACATCCTTGGCTAATCTTTTATTCCTAGCAGGAATTATAATCTATGCTCCTCGTTTAGCCAACACTCTCACAGTCTCGCACCAATATCAGAAATCACGCCTCTGATAACTGCGGTCGCTGAATTGAGACAACAATGTGCAGTGACACCCTCATTCTCATATGCTTGGGTTGAACCGAAATAGGAAGTTCTCTACTATATTCCACCTAAAATTTCATGAAATGCTAGAAAACAAATTATGTCCGTGGTAATCATAATGAAGATTCATTCCATTGCAAATTCCATCTTGCATGCAATCCATACGTCTCACAGGATTCAATACTTGGGGCTCAGATCGATAGGGATCCAGATCTGATCGTGATCGCCTTTCTTTCACGAGCAAGATACAATTGTGACTCTATTGCATATATTTTTTACGAATTGACCTCTCAGGCTGTTCAAACTCTCACGCAAATAGTTGTTCATTCTTTATCTATCTGTTGCATTCCTTTCCTATTGCGTTTTTATATTCATTTCAGCACATCACATCAAATGATGGACAAACAAAACACTCAAACAATCTACTATACTTTCTCCATTCAACATTCCAACAACATACATAGAATTTGAATCGAGATAGAACTCAACCAGACTTAAAAATTTAACTAAATTCAAATTAAAAATGTTCTCAAAATGAAATCTATGTCGTACCAAATTAGCTTACTAGTATTCTAAATTCAACAAAATTCAATTTAAAAAATGTCTCAAAATGAAATCTATCTACTACTAATTTAGCTTTAGTCCTAATATAACTAGTATTCTAATTAGCTTACTCCTAGTATAACCTGTATCTAGTTGTCTAAATCTTATCCCAATTAATGTTTAACGTTTATGGTGGAAGCACGTGCACAGGTCTAATATTTGAATCGTATGGATTTGTTTCACTATTTGGCACAGACATTGACAGCATGATGCTTTCGCAACATTGGACTTAGATTGAGGACAAAGAAAACTTTATATAAATGTCCATGCATGCTATTCACATTTCCACTACTTAGGAGATCATGTACGCATATACTGATTGATTTATTGAATCTATGGGAGAAGGGAGGAGAGATCATTTCAGTAATAGCAGAA
This sequence comes from Picea abies, assembly GCA_900067695.1. NCBI lineage: Eukaryota > Viridiplantae > Streptophyta > Pinopsida > Pinales > Pinaceae > Picea > Picea abies. The sequence continues at coordinate 10,340 of CBVK0100189278.1, read as the reverse complement.
TGGGTTTCTCCACCCGTGTGGGTAAGTATGAGCTGGGGCGTGAGCTTGGAGAAGGAAGGTTTGCCAAGGTGAGGGTGGCCAGGAATATTGAGACAGGAATAAATGTTGCAGTCAAGATCATAGATAAGAAGATGATATTCAGTCTCAACCTTATGCATCAGGTAAGATTGATTTGCTTCAGGAAAATCCCATAAGTTTAGGAGAATTTTATTGTTAGTAGATTTCTAATTGATAATACAATGCCCTGGCTATTTCCATAAAGTGAGTGGACAGTTTCAGTTTCAAAGGTTAGCTAAAGTGGTTTTGAGCTACACGCTATTATAGGCAGAAAGTCAGTGGAGAGTTTGGGGAGATGCCAGCTTACACCTATTACTGCTGGTAGACCAGCACTAAGTCTGCTAAGCGTTCTTACCATTCACGTTTGACACTCTGCACAGGACCAATTCAAGTTCAAGTTGTACAAACATAATGAAATTGCTAAATCAATAGTACTACAAATAAAGGGAAGGTTCTCATAAAATCTCTAAACACATCTTAATCCTCACACTTCTAAAAATTATGAAATGACCTTTTTGATATGTTGATTATACGTAGAATCTGAAATATGCTATGAACTTATGGTAATGTCCCTGTTCAATGCATCCAATATACATATGAGCACATACAAAGCGCTAATGAGTTTGATAGACGCTTGAATTTGCCTACTGTTTCATCGAGTGGGCTAAATGCTTAGTCTTACCACTAGCTCCCCTATTCGGTTAGAGTCTGAGACTCACACCCAACTGTCTATGTTGAATATCTCTCAGCTCATCTAAGAGACTTGCTGGCGTTCTCTGAGGACATCTGAAGTGATCAGTTATTAGATTCCCTGTTTTTTGTTTTTTTTTTTAAATGGAGTTATTCGATTTCAGTAGTTCAATAATTTTTTTGTTGTTAGTAGTTCTATTATTGAGAAGAGAAATGTTTTCATGTTAAATCTCGAGCGCATGTTGCAGAAACCGGCTTTTCCCAGTTTTGAGAGGTTGTTGAATATAAGTGTCATGGAATATATATTGTGATATGTTTATCGGTTTTTTCATTTAGTGCAGGTCAAACGAGAGATTAGCACGATGAACCTGATTAAGCATCCCAATATTGTGCGTCTGTACGAGGTCGTTTCTAAACGTCGGTTGAACAGGAAAAAAAAAAACTTTTGAATTCTTGAGCATTCATTATTAACTGAGAACGAATACTATACGTATGGAATAATGACATGGCGGGGTGCTAATTGAGATTCGGACCATTGGTTTTAATGGCAAAATGCAGGTTTTAGCCAGCAAGAAGAAGATTTATCTAGTCATGGAATACGTAACAGGGGGTGACCTGTCTGACAAAATTGTGAGTTGTTATCATGGTCTAAGTTTTATCCATTTTGTGTGATGCAAATTTCAGACCAACAAAGTTTATTGGGCTGGATGTGGATCTAGTCTTTGTTTGTACATAAGCATTTAGAAGTCCTATGGGTAGCTACAAAGGGAGTCTTTGTTTGTACAGAAGCATTTAGAAGTCATATGTGTCTCTACAAAGGGAGTGATGCTTCTTACTAAAATAAAATAATGGTTGATTGGTTGCCCTGTGATTATGTTTTGTTCTCTGGCCTTTCTCTTTCTATGCAAAATTGAAAAAAAAATGTCACATAAAATAATGGTTGATTAGTTGCCCTGTAATTATATTTGTTGTCTGACCTTTCTCCTCCCTCTATGCAAAATTTAAAAAAAAAAAGTCGCGATAATATATTTTACAGTACTCTTTTTATATGTATTCCTAAAGATTGTCCATCACTGAGTTTGATATGCTTAAAATCTTTGCATCTTAGAATTATTTATACGGCATAAATACCTCTATTTAGTCAACTGACAGTGCTGTTGGACAGAGTAGTTTATTGTTATAATGTGGCATTTCAGAAATTAGAGTTTCATAAACATTACCAGGTTATAGAAATAATATTATTTTAATATGGAGAATAGAATCTCATTTGAGGATTTGCTGGCTTTTGTACAGGCATATCTTCAGAAAATAACTGAAGAAGAGGCTAAGAAATATTTTCATCAGCTTATAGATGCTGTAGATTATTGTCATGGTAGAAATGTATACCACAGAGACCTCAAGGTATGCAGTTTTGACCTTCAATATTTATGAAAATTGCTCTTTAGATATGGATTCCGTGAGAGCTTATGTAAGTTTAGTTGATAATGCTCGGTGCTGAGATAAGATTTGATGTTAAATTGGTTTCGGATTTGGTGAGCAGCCTCAAAACATACTCCTGGATGGGAAAGACCATCTGATGGTGTCTGATTTTGGACTGAGTGTCTCGCACCAGGTATTGTATTTTCATAATGTATTTGTACCAGCCATGAGTTCTTAAGGTTTAACGTTTCAAAATCACAGTTTTTAGCCTGGAAACCCTGTTCACCTATTTAAACTACCTGTAACTAAAAAACACAGAGAATAGTATGCTTATCAAATGGGGCATAAGAGCTACCAGTAGATATGAAACTCAGACGTCAATTCAGATTTAGATAGAAAAGAATTGGTCCAGGCATAAAAGCAACATCAGCAGGTCTCTGTTTATCTTTTATGGAGGAGAGGCCGTGGGCACTCTTTCCCATTATTGCTTGTACTGAGATTAATTTAATTTCTGTCTGTTCGGTTTAGAATGGATCCTGAGAGCTGTGGTTAGGAAAGGCATCAAAGTAACATTTGATCACAAATCCATATCCAAAACTCTGACAAGGACTGCTTTAAAAATAAAAATGTAATCATATCCTTTTTCTTGTTTCAATTGTTGCTAGATCCTAATGTTGTGTCTAAACACACTTTGTGCAGACCGATGCTATTCTCTCTACATCTTGTGGATCCCCAAATTATATTGCACCTGAGGTATACAAATCAAACACTTCATCTAGGGTTTGTTCGAGATAATATGGGAATTAGAGCATAGGCCTTTCTCCTCTATCAATCTAACATATTGGTTATGGTTGGCAGGTAATTGTTAGTCAGAATTACGATGGAGCAGCCGCAGACATTTGGTCTTGTGGGGTCATTCTCTTTGAACTTCTAGCAGGTTTCTCTCCCTTTGAAGATTCTAGTCAAATTGAACAATATCGTAAGGTATACTCAACATGACTTTCAACTTTATGGTTCGTCTAAAAAACATTTTTCTGATGCAAAACTCTTGAGTGGGACAATATTTTATGATCAAATTTATTAAATTTTGAAAAAAATATACCCCGAAAATTTCCGTTGGCCGTAAGGGGAAACCAGAAACAGGCCTGGCTCTCTCAGTCTCAGATATTTGATGCAGAAGTAAAATCAATCTTGTAATCGTGTTTTTCACTTAATCAAATTTCAACTTTGCAACAAATTTTGGTTGCTGATGGTAGAGTTTTTATTGGGTTATAGATTTGCAAGGCGGAGTTTTCCTTCCCTTCATGGTTTTCTTATGGGGCCAGGAATCTAATCACAAAGATATTGGATCCTAGACCAAAGAGTGTAAGTTATAAATTCTTTCTAAAACTATATTGCAATAATTGGATTGCAACTCGTTTTGATTTCTTCCATACTTCAAAATTCATGATAAAATCAAATGTGACTGCCTATTGTAGCGGATCACAATAGCACAGATTTATGAAGATGAGTGGTTTAGGAAAGATTACTACCCTTCCACAGAGCCCTGGGATGAACAAGGAGTTACTTCAGATGATGTACACGCTGCATTTGGTATCACAGAAGTAAGGTTTCCATAATATTCTAGTCGTTCTTATGATGTCCAAGTGAATTCGATATTCAAAGGATCATGAAATGTACACGTTGATTCTTCTATACTATGATCTATCTATATAGGTAGTTGCATATAACTGAGAAAATTAACAGCAATTCTTTGGGGACAAAATTTTAATTTTGTAGGAACATTTGGTGACAAAGGACAAGCAACCCGGTTTCATCAATGCCTTTCAGCTGATAGCAATGTCTAAAGATCTTGACTTGTCTGGGATCTTTGAAAAAGAGGTATGCCTCCATATGTCCAATATTAGTTATTTGATTTTGTGCTGAAGATGTCTTCAATCAGTGAAAATCTGAAGACATGGCATATTTACAATATCGCACTGTTTCTTAGGAAAAGCAAATACCGTGCTATTCAGTCAAAAATGTCTGAGTGAGTTTAGAATTTTCTGTAAGTAATGGGGAAACATATATGATATTTATTCCATGAAAAATTTTAATTTTGAGAAAATGGTAGAATATAATTACTTTCATGGGAAATAAATTGCACTGTATGTCTCATAAAGTCTTCCTAGTCTAGAACTCTACTAATTTCCTTAACGTATTCAACTCATTAACAGTACCAATTTTGGATTGCAGAATGGTGGTAAAAGTAAGAAGAGGTTTGGTTCTAGGCTTCCGGCTAAGGAGACAATAGAGAAAATGGATGCTTCTGTCAAGAGTCTAGGCTTGCTAGTAGAAAAAGTAAATCCTTGCAAGGTTGGTATACAGAACATAGATATCTTCTCCTTCGCTTTTTCTCTAAAATCTGAAAATGAAACATATATTAGAGCACATAGATTTTTACATAGGGGTACAAATAAAATGCACTGAGTGGAAGATTTTTGAATAAAAGGATTAATGGAATTCTTTTGATGTTGTTCATTAGTTTCAAATGCATCTATTTTGGAAAACATTTGGAGACCACTGTGGTCCAGAGTGCATATATTAGGAAGCATGTTTATGTATAATTGGGATGCATTCAATTGAAAGAAGTTTTGAGAGAAAAGTCAAGGGAATTTTTTAGATGCTGTATATTAGTTGCACACACACTCGTTTTGGAAAAAATTATTATGAAAAGAGTCCTGAGGTTTTCCTTGTTGGCAACTGAGATTCTGCCTGAATTCTATCCTCTCTCCGGTATCATGATTGAATCCAAACCATATGTAAATGGACCAGTAAAAGACGTAAATGAACTTTTACAGTGTTTACCCTTGGAAGATAATTAGTTCCAAAAACAGTTTGGTGTATCTGCTTTATCCTCTCCAATAGTTGAAGTACCTGGAATTTGGCTTTTATTTTTGTTCTTTATTTCATACATCGGAAAATCTGAATACATCTTCCTTCCATAGTTGAAATGGAATTGTAACTTTCGAAGAAAAACTGATCTTGTTGCATTTGATGATAGATAAAGATTCATGGAGCCAAAGAGATTGGGAGGAGGGGTTCATATTTATCTGTGTCAACAGAGGTCAGCTTTTAATGGCAGTTCCTTTATGATATTATATATGATTTTCTGTGCTTCATCCACAGGAGCACACAGACTATTCAATTTCTTGAAGAACATAATTACATAGAAAAATATAGTACGCAATGGAATATCCATATTTTTAATTCTGAAATCTCAAAAGAAAGCAGAAAATTTGCTGTTAAAATTTTAAAAAGAGCTCCTTAAAAGATGGACAATGGATATTATGTAGCAAGAAAAATAAAGCAATGAAATTCTCTTCAGGTTACTGAAGTTGCACCATCTTTCTCTGTGGTGGAGATATGGAAATCAGCAGGGGATACAGTAGAGTATATAAAGGTAAACATCAAGCTCAATTTTAACCAACATTTATTCCTTATTTTCCATAAACTCTCACATTATTTCCTTTCTCATGTTTCATGCAGTTTTACAAAAGCTTTTCAAGAGTTTTAATGGATGTTCCTGACAGCCCAAAGGTAAGCAATGTTGATATATACTGCTGCTTCAACTTCTCATTTGAACTCTTCATTATGTTAATGGTAGAGAAATTTGTAGCCAAAAAATCCCCATGTCTCTTATGTTGTCATTACTCCATGCCCTAAAAATTGCATTAGTGCAATGCCAAGAATATTACATAGAGAATTGAGATATCCTACAACCACTCCAATACAAGAAGTTTTACAGGACGTTACTTATCTATGTACTGGAACTTATGCGCTAATCTACTTCAAGCAAGTGCAACTGGTAGTTAGTAATGAAAGTGTTTCAATTGCAGAATGTACAACTAGACTGTCCAACATCTGAAGAAGATAACCATTTAACTTCTGCAAGGTATGAATAATAAGTTTATTTTCAATTCTTGTTTTATGGTTCATGAAGTCTGTCCATCTCCGTGATCTTTTTACTCCCTTAATTTTAGATGCCATCTTCTTAATTCCCCTCTTTCAAGTTTTATAGTGGCATTGATATTGTTTTGTCCATTTAATTCTTGCAGTTTTCAAGAAGTTTGAAACACGCAGACTTAAGGATTACGATGCCCATGCATCAAATAACTTTCAACAAGATCCATGTACCAAATATCATTTTTTGTATGTGTGGGAATCCTCATCAACATAGCTACCGATAGAAAATACTGTATGATCATCGTATTTTCCCTGTGGGTGGAAGAGATCACGGTTGAATTCTTTTCAAAACTATAGGAGGATTAACATATGATGTAATAGATGTATATGAAGCTAAAAGGTGGTATCAACCATAACATGCCATTGGAAAATTGTGTTTTGCACACTGAAATATAGCTTACGCCTTAAAGAAGATTAATTATGTAATCTCATTTATATAAAATGCAATTAGGCTATACAAAGTTGCCCAAAAGTGTTTGATATTCTCTTGAAAACCTATATTAATGGATAAATACAGGGTATGCAGAACTAATTCTAGTATCACTAAACTCCCCTGGATAGACTGCTTAAAACTGCTAAGCTGGCTAGTTACCCACAGACGACATTAACTTATTAATATAATTGGAGGGAAATAGATTAGATGTGGCAACTGGCAAGACAAATGAGAATGTACAAGTAAATGTAAGCAATTATTATGATTTAACTCAAGGCTCTAAATTTGTTTTGCAGATCAGAGCATTGTAAGCAATTATTATCATTTAACCCGAGGCTCTGAAAATTTTTGCAGATCAGAGCATGGGTCGAAGTACAGGTTTAGGAGAAGAACAGAATCATAAATATATTGGGGAAAAATATGTCAAAGCAATGATCAAGAAAAACATTGATTGGAAAACTTTTCTCATATTAATATACCGTGCAGTTGGTATTTACAGGAAGGGGAATTCATGATCAAGCCAGTCCATTTTTTCCTCAAAACCCAGAGGAAGACCAAAACATGTTCTCATTTTCTTTGTATTGAAGCTTTCTTTGGCAATTACTATAAACAATTTGTACAAGGCTTTCATATAAAAAGGCTGGCTGCGAACACAAAAGTCCATAGGTATATTGCAAACTGCAAAGCAGCCAAAAATGTAGGTTGGCCTAATCCAAAACACCCACAACTAATTAGATAAATATCAAGAGATCAAAATAAAGAATAACCATGCGATACAAAAGGTTATCACCGGAGCCAGAAATACTAAGAGGCAATCATGCCAGCATCGACAGAAGGCTGGTCATGATCATCTGCAGAAGGGGCCCACTTAGTAACCGGGGGTTGGCACTAGTTGACTGTACAGGGCTCCCAACTGTCACTAGTAGGCTCTGGGGGCTTGAACCCTTCAGAAATAGCTAGGGCCAAAGTTCAGCGCTGCTTGTCATGGCAGGATGGCACTGGGGCCAACTCCTTATATGCACGGATGTCGTGCACGTATATGTTGGCCCAGTGGTGGATCCTACTGTAACCTTTGTCCTTTGTGAGAACCTGCTACAATGGTTCGTGACAGCCCATAGGGCTCCCTAGTCACGGTATAGTGGGGTCACCCAAAAATATAGTCGTTGCTGGAGATGTTCCATCTCCATTCTTTTTCTTTCACAGCAACAATGATATAATATTTCAAAAATTGTGCTACAGCCTAGCCCACATAACGTTCAAAGCAACATAGAAAATTAGATGCTCTGCTCTCATAAGGGATGGTGCCCTATTCTGTTAGGCATTTAGAAAAAAATAGTAAAGTTCTTTTGCCCCAAAGGTGGCAGGAACACCATCTGACACACTGGCCTAGGAGATAAATAGAACACCAATACATAGTTAAACTATATTGAATCCAAACCTCATCACTGTGTTGGCCATTGGTTGAACTCAGGTTTTAATAGCAAGTTCCTCTATTTGTGCTCATGCATAATCAGCCTAAATCCATCTTAAACTAGGATTTATCAAGCATAAATAGAAAAAAGGATTTTAATATTTTAAATGTTGTCAAGTATGTATATAATTGTTTAGTTTTCTTTTAGTGAATCCAAAATGCCTTATGTATTATTGTAACTAAATTTAAAAAAAACACTTTATATTTCAACAAAAGAGTAAAATATACATATTCTTGTCCATCTTCAAAAAAGAAAAGGACTATTCAATACTTTCTTTGCCTCTAAGGCTTACAACATTCACTCTAACTTTCATAACCATACCAGTCATTTTGTTTACAATACTCCATCAGACAATGCTCACTACAGCCTTTAAACATCCAGAAATAAAATAGACTTGCTAACATATTTCACGATTAACATCTATAAGTCAAATGACATGTCATGAACTGGTAGATTGTTTTGGAATTCTTTATAGAAAAAAGCTCCATCTTCCATTTCTAGCGCCTCCTTTGACAGTTAGTCAGCTTTCTGATTTATCTCCCTGTAAACATGAGACCATGAATACCATTCCAATTCCCCTAACAACGCTCTAATCATGTTCATTACTGGTTGTAATCTTGCCACTTGAATATCAGTTTTTCCATTTACCCAGTCCACCACTACTTATGAATCCCCAAATATCTGTAGCTTTCTCAAGTTGAGCGAAATTGCAAGGAAAACCATTTACCCAGTTACCCAGTCCACCACTACTTGTGAATCCCCAAATATCTGTAACTTTCTCAAGTTGAGCAAAATTGCAAGCAAAACAAGGGCCCATATAGCTGTCAAATTTTCCTTCATATTGGATCCCCTTCCTTGGAGTGTAACGCACTTCAAAATGATGATCTACATTTATGTAAAGCATCGCACCAACTCCACAAACCGGAGGATGACCTTGGCTAGCGCCATCAAATAATCCCCATGGAGTTTCATCAATCAATTATAGCATTGTGGGGATACTCCTTTTCTTTTTCTTCGGATCTTTCTTGTAGAAAATCACCATCTAGAAAATAATTTCCACCGCCACCTCAGTTGGAATTGATTTGTTTTGAAAAATGTACATATTCCTCACCCACTATATGAAATAAACTACAATACTCGGTAAAGAAGCAACCAATTTGCAGTCTGAGTCCTTGCTCCATGCATCTAGCCATTCCTCTAAATTATCATCAAAATGAATGAGAGGAATACCAACCTTATGTGAAACAAGCTCCCAAACCCGAGAGGTGAAGGAGTACTCAAAGAAAATATGTGGGGTTGTCTCTCCCTGAACAAAACATAGAGCACAGCGATTAGGACTGACCCATCCTCTTCTACCTAACACGTCCCAAGTCAACAACTTCTGCTCCGTATCCAACCCAAAGAGGATATTCCTTTTTCCAGGTGCCTTCCATTTCCACGTTGATTTCCACCACCATTTCGAAATTCCTTCAACTCGCTCCTCAACTGTGGACAGATATCCTAACTTAACGGTATAAATTCCATATTTTTTGTTTCTTGTCCATACTATAGTATTTGGCTCGTCCTCCTCGAGCAGAATAAAACCTTGCTTCAGGGAAGTCACATAGGCCAACCATTCTTCTGCAATATCTCCTTCTAAGTTTAATCTGTTATTGACTTCCATATTGTGTCGTTGGTGACATCCAGGCATGGGTTAGTTGCATCTTTCAGAGAGAAGACACCCTAAGCATGAAGTCTTTGTATTAGAACTTTAGACAATCTGTGATTGTTATCAGATCCTTCCCAAGGATCCTCTCCAACTCTGACACTTCTTCCATTAGCTATCCTCCAAGTTTCCCATGAACCAAGTAAAGGGAAGGCGTCGACCATCGCTTTCCAACCAATTGAGCTTGTTGGAACTTTCTTCCTAGGGCATATGAACCACTCTTTTATGGATTTACATGTTATGTATTTGAAATTGAACACCCTTCCCGACAGAGGTTTGTTTGAAATGAGCCTCCAAAGGCTTTTTGTTGCCAATGCTCTACTAAACCACAACAGCTTGTAAACTCCTCATCCACCAAAACCTTTTGGCCTTGCAACATTTGACCATTTAACCAATGGGATTCCATCTTCATGTTTCTTACCTGACCATAGAAATTTAAAAATTGCTTTGCAAAGCCATTGTAAGATTCACTTTGGAATCTTTGTGATAGTAGCCCAATGTAAATGTGATGAACCTGCACAGAATAGATCTAGCTAGAAAATACTACACACATTTGCAG
>CBVK0100189277.1:0-14003 GCA_900067695.1 Picea abies | reverse complement strand
GTCATTTAAGTTGTCTCCTCATCATCATCCATGCAACGTGCCCTTCAGGACGCACTACGTGCTCCAAGGGTGCCACTCGCCTCGTTATCTTCTGACCATGCGTTTGGGGCGTTATTGAACTGCGTTTTTTTCATTGGTTGGGCGTCTCGCCACTGTATATTGGGCATTTTTAGTAATTGCAACCTAAGGGCGATCTGAACGCCAATCTGAACCTCCTTACACTTCCTTCCACCTATTGGGGTTTGCGTTTTATTTCCCTTCGTTTTACCCACTGTGGACTACGATTTTATTGACAAATGAAAACCTCATTGGAGGAGGAGTTAGCGCTTTGTATCCATCCACCATTGATTTCCAAACATCAAATATTTGTGTCTGTATGTATGCGTATATTTTCTTTCTCCATATTGCATACTTCGCACAGTTAAAATGTGGTACCCCAACTCTACCATGATCCACGATCTTCTTCTAGTTGTTAAATTGTTTCTTGAAGGACATCCTCTGATACCAATTGTTGGATAATTGAGGGGGGTGGGGGTGAATCAATAATAGATATTTTTAATACTTTTTAACCACAATATATAAGTGTTTTTTTTATTTATGATTAATTTACCAATATCATTCAATCATGTGAATCATAAATAAACCATGAACAATAATAAATCACACACATACACAATAAACCATTATTTTACGTGGAAATACAATATGGTATAAAACCACATAATGGTTGTTATTTTAATTTTTTAAGAATTACATTCATTGGAAGCACCAAATTCTTTTTTTTTCCAGCTACAACTAGAAGGAGGCTTTGACCCCCTGTTTTTAGGCTAAAACCTAAGGAAATCTCCAACTCCCCAATTCTTTGGCTACAACTAGAAGGAGGATAAAACCCCCTATGTTCTCTGGCTACAACCAGAAGGTGGATACAACCACCTATCCTTGCCCCATCCTTCCACCCTGAAGTTAAATATGAAATATATGAGGAGATGATTTTCACACTGTCACTATGAGATATACCATTGTAATCCTATACCAATTTGTACCAATAATCTCTAATAAAAATGTACCAATATCATGTGATCAATATGTACCTACAACCATCCTGTACCAACAAAACTAACAGGTACACGACCTATCTATGTTGCACCCCCTGTATGTATGCTCCTTGTTTATAATGCATCATTTGTATTTATGCGGCCTTTCTATATTGCATCCTGCATACACCTTGTGAGAAATAGGGTTATCACCTTTTTGAACTATGACCATTTGTTGTGTATGTCACATTAACCTACAACTTATCACTGTGTCCAACATATAAATTTTCACCATCCATACATCTTCATATATACCCTTTAACCAAATGCATCTATGTCTCTTTAGTCATGTCCCATACATGTGTATACAAACTTGATCAAGTGTAATAACTCTCACATGGACTAGACATAAAAAAATCATTGATATCCAACCTCACACAACACAATTAAATTCACAACCAATTCAAAACCAAAATCCCTCATCTATTGACCATGAAATACTAGATATGTCTTAACACTTGAACCAACAATATGTATCAACGAATAATACCAACATGTCAATGTTGTATTTTTGTAGTTCTAGCTCACACCATAGGTTCCATTAAACCAAAAACCTCTCTAGGGAAAAACATCAAACTCCCATAATCATATCTCATGGAAACAAAATAATCCAACTACACATAAGAATATGGCATACCTATTGAATCTGTAGATAGATCTATTGTACATGGTCACCATAGACCTTCTCGGGAGCTTTCTTTCATACTTTGAGAATCTGGTACCTTCAACAACTCAAGATTTCATGGATTTTCCCAAATGTACACACCTTATTATTCTACCAGCATGCGTGCATACACACTCTTCTCCACTACAACCCACATACACCTCAAAAACTAGGGTATTTTTCAGTATTGTTGCAATTCCAAAACGTTCACCATCAACCCTTTGTTTTACCTCAGACTTTCATAACTTCATATGTGTCAATGAGTACTTGCAATAAACCTTACATAATAATATATATTCAATGTTCTCAATAGGTTCTAATAGGATACACTTTCTCTCTTATTTATACTCTCCAAGTAGCTTCCTCAAGGGGTTACCTTCTAACAAAATTAACCCAACTTCCTTCTTTTATGGATAACCCACTTCTAACCACTTGTCCACTTATAACTACTTTATCCTCAAATAGTGAACTCTTCACTTTTAGTTGAAACTAATTTATTTTTAATTATTTTCTTATTGCAATAACTTAACCCATCATTAACTCCTAGTTTCACCCACTTTGACTAGTCAATTTCTTCTAGGGGTTTCTAGAATAATTTGACTTATTTGACCTTCTAGGGGATTCTATTAAACTCATGAGAGTTATCCAACTTCACAAGGAAATAAATCTATAATCGTGAGGAATTATGTGATGTTCCACATATCACCATAAATGACATAACATGTACTAACCATATATAATAGTCTTACTTACATGTTCACTAATATTCATGTCTTTCTACTTCAAAAAATCTTGGGTCCCTTAACCATACTGTCGGGGCTACAAAAATTTGCTACCAGAATTTATTCAAGGGTTGATATCAAAGAGAACCAACCCAATTAATCAAAAGAAAGAGGATCAATTGACACAAGTATATGAAATGAAGGTTTAGGTATAATGTATAGTGAAATACTCAACTCAACATTTATGAGATATAGCAAAAGATTTGACTCAATGTTTATGAGATCTGCTGAAAGACTCAACTCAAATGAAGGGGGGGATCTATTTCATTTTTTAATGAGATTAACATGGAAAGGAAATTGTGTTTGGTTGTCCTCCAACTATCTCCTAGTGCAATCACAACTTTTTTCCTTTGGTAAAGTTCCCCCTACGGACAGGTGACAACCCCCTTTGCATCAAGACCCCTTCTTTGATGCAAAGACAAAAGACAAAAAATGGACACTAACTTCCCTTTAGACATACTTAAACAATAAGAGTAAGAGGAAAGAGATGGAAAACCTTTTTATGATGGTTTTCCTCATTGTTACAACCTTTGACCTTGTTTACCATGTCCTAGGTGCAAGATAGGACCTGCAATAAAAAAAGAGGACTCTCCTTTCTTCTACTCTATATTGTTAAGTGAAAATAGGTATATCTATGATGACTTTAACAATAATATACAAGAATGTAACAAGTGACAGAAAACATGAATGGAATAAGCCAAGTTATGTATTAATGGAAATCAATAATGAAGCACTTACAATGAAAATTTATTTTGCCAGAAATACTATAAGCTCACCTATCAATCCCTCTCTTGAATGATTCAAGATCAAAGTTATGATGCTCCCATGGATTCTCCTCCATTTTCACCTTGGAATGCACTCATTATATAGGAGTTGGAGGCTTAACCATTATGAACTATTTTAGAAAATGGTTGAGGATTTTTCTCCATAAGTTGAGATTGATTTTACTTAAGATGGATCCACAAGATATGAATTGAATCCTTGAATTCATCTTCTCAGAACTAACCCTTAGAATAAGGCGGGATAGCGATAAATCTCTCTAACCACTTCAATTCTCCCCCAACTTTAAGCACAAAATGTTGGCAATGCTCCTCATACATGGGTAGGTTTTCCTTGACAGTAGTTCAACACTCCCTATACATGGGCAGGGGAGTGTTGACCTTCAAAAATGGTCAAAATCTCAAGGTAAAAGGCATTTTTTCGACCTTCTCATGATCTCTTTTTCTCCTATACAATGACTAGGGATTATGACAAATGTTCTCACATGGTAATAACTTTGTGACACTTGATAAAGTTCATGTGAAACTTAATAAAGTGCATGAAACACTTAGTAAGGTGCATATGACACTTGATAAAGTGCATGAAACACTTATTAAGGTGTATACGACACCTGATAAAGTTCATGAGAAACTTATTAAGGTGCATAAGATACTTGATAAAGTACATTTGACGTTTAGAAAGGTGCATACAACACTTGATAAGGTTCATACAACACTTATGAAACTTAAGTGGGGAATTTAGTTGTGTAACAATAACGTTACACCTCCCCCAAAAACAAAATAGTAGTCATTAAATGAATGGCAGTGAAGAAATGTATAATTATCATCATCAAATTTTGGGATAATAACTTTCATTATATATAACAGAATTATAATAATATATTGAATGTTTCTATTAGTGATGAATCTTTTAATGTTTATTTTATTTTCAACTAGAAGCTTTTAGAGAATTGGTAAATATTACAAAAATGGAAGTAGTATTTATGAAAAACAATACATGGAAGTTGATAATAGAGTCAATTTCATTCATAAAATTTAAGTTATATAATTTTTTTATTAAATATTCCAAAAATAATTACTAAGGCAAAGGAAAAACATTATAGCATTTCCAAGTATTGAAGTAAATATAATTGTGATTATAAAGGAACAATTCTCTAGACCTTATAAAAATTTAAGACCAATATGTTATGTTCCATCCAAAATTATAGAATAGTATGGTGACAATGAACATAAGCTCAATGCCTAAATTTACGTATGTTTTGACGTGATAATTGATATCATTTTAAAAAAATTATTATGCCCCTCTTATGGATAAACCTGCAAGGCCTTCGGCTAGATCGATGCAAAGACCTTCACCCAAGTCCTTGATCAGACGAAGTTTGGGGTTGATCCAACACCTAACTTGGTTAGGTGGATTCCTTGGGCATGCAAATGTGCCAAGGGGATTTCCAAAGTATGGAGTGACCAAGATATTGGAGCACACTTATATGAGGGGTGCACCAAGGTTGGGTTCTTCGGTCCCCAAGGGGCATGAAAATTGATGAGTGAATGGATTTGTTTGAGTGATCATGTCTACCAAGGGGAGTGAGGATTCATTTTGGCAATCAACTTCGCAAAGGGGAATGGAATTTTTTTTGGAAATGGGTTCGCAAAGGGGTGCAACACCCCCAAATTATGTGAAGATTCACAATGGTGACCTTTGGAGTCCCTATAAGAAAGAGAATAAGGGCACACAACCAAGGAAGGAAATATTTGGAGAAAAAGGAGAGGAAGGGGATCTCTCTGATTCAAAGCTAGACAAAGAAGGTGAGCTCCCTCAAGGAGCTAGGTCACTCCACATGGGAGGACTTATGTTTCTATGAGGAGGATAAGGTGGAAATTGGGTCATAGTCTCTTAGGATGATCCTCGGGAAGTCTAGAAATGCAGGGATGTTGCATGTATGTGTGAGGAAAAACTGAAATCTATGAATTTTATGGAAATGAAGAGATTCCAAGTATGTCATTCTGGGCATGCTTGAAGTGCACCGAAGAAGTTTGTGTAGATGGTTTCAACTGAGATTATTGGTATGATGAATATATTAATGAGTGTCTTGGTGAGGTGAGACACGTCAATTGACTATGTTCAAGTTGTAAACCAAGATAGTAGTGAGCATAATTTAATTGTCCTGCAAGAACACTGACTTAGCTAGGTGTTAGGGATGGTTTGTACTACCCGTGCTATATATATGTTTCTCTTTTCTATTTTGTTTTTTTTTTTATCTTGGATTGTCATGTTCATGGATGTATGATTAAATATGACTAAGTGTTAAAGATGTTTACAATTTTCTATGTATATAATATTTTCACTAGTGTAGGAGTGTGACTCACTTGTAGTCTAGAATAGTGTATGGGTATGCTCTAGGTGAAGAGTTGTAGTCAAGAAAAATTATCCTTGGTGTTTATAGGAATCCAAGTGAGAAATGGTATCGTGTTGCATGTCCTCAAAAGGTGTATGACTAGAAGGCACGCCATAGGGACATTACAATTGGTATTAGAGTGGATTTGTTGAAGATTTTGGATAAGGGTAGCTGATCTCCTCACCACTATCTCAATGAAAAATGCTCTCAGAGCTTTAAGCACCCTATACTTCTATAGCGGTGAAAGTGGATAGGGTGTAGCATGAACGAAATTCATTGTGAAGGAAACTCGATGGGAATGTTGACATAATTAGTGAATGGTTTAGTGCAATGAACTTGTTCATTGCATACTTTTCATCAGACTTACGTTAGAAGTTTGGTTGAAGGTGTGATGGGAATATTGAGTTGGTTGCAAACCTTGTGTAGATTGAGTGCATATCTTGTGGTGAAATGAAGCACTAGGACATGGTGGGTGACCATAGAACTCATTGTAGAGTTAATCACAAAACATGATGCAAATTTGATCACAAAGGTAGTTTAATTATGTAATTGGTTGTTTTGGTGTGTGGACGAAGTTAGTGTCTGACCTATTATGAACACCTTGAGAGACCAGGTGAAAATTTCATTGGTTGAATCAAGCACTTGGGAAAGGAAATTGAATGCAGTATCTAACACATGACTTGTTACAAATCCAACCATAGAAGTGATCACAAAAGTGCAATGCAAAGGGTGATAACAAAAGTGATCACAGAGGAGGAGTAGTTATAATCTACAACAACATGAAGAAATAATATATGTTTGATTACCTAGGAAAAACTAGAGAAACTCCATAACATGTATTGGGTTGGGCATGTTTCCATCATGATGTCTCCATGCCATGAATTATGGAGAAGAACAATTGATTTGAGTTCAGTTCTGGGGGTAAATGGGTAGAACACAACATTCAAATTAGGTAGCTCTTCATAGAGCTATGATCGTTGATTAATAGCAATATAACTTGGAAGTCAGACGATGGATGAATGGTTCCATGAAGTGAAATATGTTAATATGTAGAGTTGGAAATACAACGAAGATGAGCTTGATTTGTTGCATGAAAATATTGGTACATATATAGGTTTTTGATGTGGAAGGATGGACATAGATTTGTATCATAGTGAAGGTGTTGAAAACTTATGGAGATGTATATGGTTATTGAGGGGAGTTCATGTAAAGAATAATTTGTTTGTGAAAGTGGAGGTCGAAGACAACAAACTTAGAACATAGTTGTAGTGAAGGGTGTCATTGGAAAGTTATGGTTGGTTTTGAGTTCTTTCATTCTTCGATGAGGTAGAGTGCACCTTGGTAACTTGTGGATTATTATTCAATGACTCATATATTCAAGGGGGATCATTCGTTGACATTGACAGAGTATAGGTTTGAATGTTTCTAAGGCATGGAAGTTCTTTGAGGTGACTCAGACTACTTGGATCTCTTTGGATAGTTCATTGGGATGTTTTTGGAGTTGGGGCATGTTGGCCACACTCATTGCAGATGTTGAGTTGTGGAGACATGATTGAACGAAAACAAGTGAGTTGAGGACTTCTCTTTGTTTGGAGGATTTTGTAAATAAAAAAATTTCAACATGAAGAGATTAATTGGGATTGGGAATTTATCTTTCTTTGGGGAAACATGGTTGAGGGTGAAGCCTAATCATTCCAAGGCATATATAGTTAGACACAACAACATGGAATAATGATGAAGTAGTGGGGAGAAGGTAGTCTAGATGTGTAGTTCTTGATGTAGAGGATTGGACAATTGTTCTTTGAGGTGGACAGTGGAGTCAAGACTCAAGTTGTTGCAGAAGGCTTTGTTTTACAGTTGCTTCATAGTGAAATGAGGTGAGGGGAATCCTTTCCTTGATCTAAGGGTTTTTTTGATGGAACAAGTTGAGGAAGGAAGTGACCAATTTGTGCATGAGGAAGTGCACAGTTAAGAAGTATGATGGTTGGACTAGCCATTCAAATAGTTCATGAATTGTGTGAGATCAAGAACATGACAAAGGGGTCAAGATTACATATGCATCAATAGCTTCAAAGTGAACTTACTTGCAGTGGAGGCACGAGTTTTAGTGGAGAATTAGAGATCACAAATTGTTTGGATATTTTCAAGGGTGAAAAAAACTTGATGCAGGGAAGGAGGTAAGGCCTTTGATTAGATCAGTGTAAATACCTTCACCCAAGTGCTGAAGGAAACAAAACTGGGGTTTCTCCGGTACCCAATTTGGGAAAGTGGACACCTTGAGCATGTTAGTGCACCAAGGGGCTTGCCAATGTATGAAATGGACAAGATTTTGAGGTGCATTCACATGAGGGGTGCACCAAGGTTAGGCACACAGACATAAGGTGCACACCAAGGTTTCGCACATTGATCCTAAGATGAACGGTGGTTGATGGGCGCATGGTTTTGTTTAGTTGACTCGGTATGTAAAGGGGAGAAACAATTGGTTTGGGTGACCGAGTCCATGAAGGCATGTGATGATTCGTTTGGACATGGGTTGGTGAAGGGTAGGGACACCCCAAAGGATGTGATAGATCATGATGGTGACTTTTGGAGTCCCTATAAGAGAACAAGGGTGCATAACCAAGGAAGGAAATATTTGGAGAGAAAGGAGACGTTTGTGGTTTTGTGGCATTCGAAGAGGGTGAGCTCCCTCAAGGAGTCAAGTCTTTCCACTTGGAAGGAACATTGATGACTTGGGGATGACTTGGTGGAAATATTTGGGCTATCTTTTCTTGGGCCAATCTTGGGGAATTCAAGTAATGTTTGGTTTTTGGAGGTATGTGTAAGGCATAACCAAAATATGTGAATTCTGAAAAAATGAAGAGACAACAAGTCTATGGTTGTGGGAAAACTTGACGTGCACCATAGAAGGTTGTGGAGACATTTCTAACAGAGAATATTTGTGTGAAGAATATGCTTAAGAGTGTCTTGGTGAGGTGAGTCGTTTGACTCTATTGATGTTGTAAACCAAGCTGGTAGTGCTCATATTGTAATTTTTCTATAATAACAAATAATTAGTCAGGTCTTAGGAATGCTTTGTCTCTCCTGCACTATATCTATGTTTCTCTTTTCTATTTCATTGTTGTTCTCTTGGCTTCTCATGTTCATGGATTTATGCTTAAATATGGCTAAGTGTTAAAGCTAGTAACAACTATCTAAGTATACAAGAGTTTCACTAGAGTAGGAGTGTGACTCATCAATAGCCTAGAATAGAGTATGGGTATGC
Organism: Picea abies; assembly: GCA_900067695.1. Classification (NCBI taxonomy): domain Eukaryota; kingdom Viridiplantae; phylum Streptophyta; class Pinopsida; order Pinales; family Pinaceae; genus Picea; species Picea abies. The sequence continues at coordinate 5,023 of CBVK0100189277.1, read as the reverse complement.
TCTAGCTTAAGAGGCATAGTCTGAATGAAGTATCCTTAGTTTTTCTATGTAGCCAAGTGAGAAACATCACGGTGTCAAACCCCTTCAAGAGGTGCATGATCACAAGCCACATTATGAGGATGTGACACAATTAACATAATGTCTCAAAACTCCTATGAACATACATATGGCCCTACTAACTCCAAATACAATATACATAATCTTTTATTATTACAATCAAAATACAATATACATGAATTTTTATTATTACAGTTAAAAGAATATTCAAGTAAATGATCTATATTTTCCATGTGGAAAAGGTAGGGAAAATCATGAGATAGGAAAAACAACTATGACTAAATGAGTCGAAGATGTGAATTCCCTATTCAATGGATAAATCAATGGGTCATTTTTTCTTAAGTGATAAAGAATAATTTGGATATAAATATCATGTATAGTCTCAATATGGAACAATAAGATAAAATAGGATTTTTGCAAAACAATTTTGTTTTATTTTCTCCCTAAACTTTTTTAACGAAAATAAGTACTTGAATTTGCAAGTGTATACGAAAACATGTTTTTTTAGTGGAAAGGGAAAATTTAATGGCTCTGACATTTTTTTGGTATATTTATTATGACATGTTATTTTTTTACACATACATATCCAGTAATCCATCATACCGACTGGTTTCGATTACACACATAAAAGAAGGGGGGTAATAATCACCATCCACAATTGCATATGGTAAACCATTATGAATAAATGTGAATGCATATCTCAACCTTTTTGTCATTGTTCTAGAGCATAAATCCTAAAATCAACCTATCTATAGATTGGAGATATGTTTTTTTCACATAATATTTTTTCAGCCTCCCACATATTAAGCATTCAAATTTAGGAAGTTAGTAACTTACCAACATCTTACAAATGGATGGTATTATTAATCATGACTTGCAATTACTATTGTAAACTCTAGAGGATTTGGTGCAAATGGATCATGTGATCTATTTGGACCTTATGTCTCAGTGGATTTCCTTTTCAACCTCAAAAAATAAAATAATCTTATGACTATCATGTTTCTATACTAGAATATCTTATATCACTACATGTTATACACTTCTATGTATTTTTTAAGGAAACTTTTTTTTAAAAATTAAATCTTCCTAAAACAACCCATAAAATCCTTTTAAATAATTAAACTAAAATCATATAAACTTTAGAATAAAAAAATAAACAATGAAAAGAACCACTACTTAAAAAAAAGACATGCCAAGTCTTAGTAATCGACTCCCTTCTCTAAACTCATGCTCATAAAGAAGTACCTCTTTCAAAACCATATATTCCTTATACAATTGATCTAGAATTACCATATATTCCTTATACAATTGATCTAGAATTGTATTGAACTCTTTAAAAACATAAGAAAAGGATATATATATTTAAATTTCTCCTCTAATTCGAGGAGTGGGTGGGTCATGAGAGATTTGATTAATATATTATCAATTTTCCATTGATTATTTACTTAATCTACTCTTAATTTATAAAATACAAAAAAATATGATTTTGTTAACTGTTTTTCGAAAGATTTTTTCAAGAGAAAATACACTGTATAAACGTTTTCTTTATTATTTATACATTATCTAGATGCATAATTCAAAATAAAATAATAAAATTATTCCAGAAGAAAGAATCAACCAACATCACATCACCCTAGAAATCCTTTCCAAGCTCCATCAAAGAATACCTAGACCTTTCCATAATCATTAACAATCTCCTTAAAAGATATAGTAGGCTTCTCTTTTTTAGAACCCTAATTAAATTCACATGCACATCTAGTTTTGTGAGAATTTTAAGCAATGTTCAATTCTATGCTTTAAAAAATCATTTTATTCATTTATAATTGGATACCCCAAACCAAAAAACAAGGTAAAGCCTAAAATCATTTTTACACTTGTTAGAAATCCAAGAGTGAAATAAATCTAATAGAATTTCTTGTTCCCACTTATTCTTTCAGATATAATTTATAATATTTTCATCTATAGTACTCTATATAAATAACAGTGAATAAACAAATGATCCATTGCCTCCTTATTTCTCTTACATAGAATACATCTCCCACAAACCTTCATATTCTTTTCTTTGGAAATTATCTAAAAACAAAATTTCGTTATCTAAGAAAATTTATAGAAAATTTTTAACATTTTAGGGATTTTCCATCTTCCAAACTATCTACCATCACTAAATTTTGTTCATAGAATCAACAATTAGTTGGATTCATACTTGTGTGACATGAGGTGGAGTTATTTGACTACTACCGTTATAATCTGTGGGTGTGTCCACAATGCCCTATATGAAACACATAAGGTAAGTTAGGGTGACATCACATTGCCCTATATGAAACACATAAGGTAAGTTAGGGTGACATCACATCACAGAGTTCCTTAATAATACACTTCATCACCGACTTCTCTACACCTAGGAGAGTCTATTACACCAAATTTAAATTCTATCTTTTATTTTATTATAAATCCAAGTCCAATCTTCATACTTTTTTCCAAGAAACAAATTCCAACACTTTTTTTAGAAAAATAAAATTATAAAAATAGGTGTTTTAGAGCATTACAAGGGCCTTCTAAAACCTCCAATTTAAGAATTTAAGTATTCCCATGTTAATATATTTTTTATTAATTCAAAACATATATATCACTCTTCCCATTTAAAAAAAATTATATTCGTAACCTATGAAACCATCATATAAAAAAATTTCCTATTTTCAATATAAGTATTCTTCTGTGTACATAAAGAGATTAAATCCCTCTTATAAGAAAACACAAACCCAAGGACTTGTGAGCAAGTAAATATAGTAAAAAAAAGTACCATGAATATAGTTTAAGGTGCATTCTGAGGATCTCTTTGATCATTTAGTTTCTCTTTTCATTTTTATTTTTTTGGATAATTGATCTACTTCTTTGTTCATGTACCTAAAAATATGAGAAAATGAGAGAAAGTTAATGTGATGTTTAGAATGCAAATAAATAAATGTTAAAAAATGAATGTCCTCAAGTTGAAATCTCTCTTCATCCATTGCTATTGAATATACAGAAGATAATATCAAAGTATAATTGATCTACTTCTTTGTTCATGTACCTAAAAACATGAGAAAAAGTGATATGAGAGAAAGTTAATGTGATGTTTAGAATGTCAATAAATAAATAAAGGTTAAAAAACAAATTTCCTCAAGTTGAAATCTCTCGTTATCCATTGCTATTGAATATACATAAGAGAATATCAAAGTATTTGAATTTGAGGAATTCCATTTTCCATGGCTAGCATTAACAACAGTTTTAGTGTTTTTAATGGACATAAAAAATTGTGTTCCTTATACTAGTTTTAAAAGGAAAATAATGGTTAGAGGGGAGATGTAGGATTCCTGCCATCCCTCCTCTAGGGGTTCCTTGGAAGCCCATCAAATAAGTCTGGGGTATTTCCTTAAGGAAAATAATGGTTAGAGGGGAGATGTAGGATTCCTGCAATCCCTCCTCTAGGGGTTCCTTGGAAGCCCATCGAATAAGTCTGGGCTATTTCCTTATTTATTAATTGTTAGGAAATGTGTTTTGTAACTTGTAAATTCTTATGCTAAGTAAAAGAAGAGAAAATATTAATACTTTGTATGGCACATTTTAGTGGTAAGGTATCTTTTTCCTCTCATAATAGTTTGTATTTGTTGGATAATCAAACTCCTTAGGATTTATAAATGGAAAGAGATGTGTACATCATGGTTTCTTTGTTTAGACACTAGCTTCTAAGGGATTCTCCATAGTATTTATTCTCCAAGAATATTTGAAACCTATTAAGATTTTTTATCAAAAGTATACCTCCTTTGCAAAGATACATGAAATAATAAGACGAGAGTTGGATTTAGACACTATCATGGAAATAAAACACCTCCTTTTAATTTATTTTATATAGTATATTTTAGGATTGAGCTTCAATGTTGAATAGGAGTGACATAAATAAATTGTATTTGTCTAGGAATTTGAATCTCCAAAGTTGTCTTCACCACTAATAAGAAGATAGAAGGATATAGAAGAAATCCTTTGTTCACACCCAACATTTTGAACAAGTTATTCAAGCACCACAAATCAACACTACGTACATGCCCGGGAAAATACATTAGACGTGCCAACCCAATTTTGTATTGTGTGCAAAGAATCAAGAAGAGACCCCATGCAGTTTGTTGTTGGTTACTCTACTTTGTCTTGTCTATCATTCTTGGGCTGACCTAGGTTCAGGTCCTGCTTTTGTCTCGAACAAAAAATCCATAAAACTATTGACCCTCTTGATAAACCAGAAGGAAACACAACACACAGGATGCACTGCACAATCTCACTTGATATAGTTCTTAGGGGTGGATGCAACACTCATGTCCTTCTAGCCTGGGAAATGAGTGGGGATCTATGATTGTACCCTATGTGATCTTCATTCATTTACTATCCCATACATCTAGATTTATTATATTGTCATTCTTATTCAGACATATAAAATATCAGATCTAACTAATCCATTCATTCATTTATCTAACCTCTAATCATTAAAAAAAAAATATATATATATATATATACATAACATTCAATCACATAACATAGGGTCTATCATGGTTCACCCATCCTAGGCTATGTCCACAAATACATAGCTATTTTTCTCTTTTATTATCCTTTTTCAAAAACTATAGTGCTACATGCATTACAACTCTCCATCAAAACAGGTCAAGATCTTTCAATGAGGTCGACTAGATTGCACCAGGATACTCAACCTGTGATATAACCCTCAATATATAACTTTGTCCCTCTCCTTCACTCAACAACTTACAAAAATAGATCATATTAATAGTATGACAACATGATAGCCAACATGACATCGAACTCCGAATCTCAAAACAACAGAACTCCCGACCAAGAATAATTCAACCCCTGCTTAGACCTCCTAGGTACCTACTTATACCTATTTTCAAATTACTAGCAATTACATTCTCTTACCAAAATC
>CBVK0100189276.1:0-14003 GCA_900067695.1 Picea abies | reverse complement strand
CCCCATCGAGGTGACAGTGGGTGGGGAAGCTCCTGTTATGCCAGTTTGGTCCCTACCTTCCAGCCATTCGACCTAGACTAAAAACTGAGCGATAACATGCCCACAATTCCAATAACCCAAGCAGCGAAATGGAATATTTTGATAGTCTAAAATTTGATTAATCGATCACTTACCGAACTCAATTTCCAGCTATGTTGGGATTCCCTCCATTGTGTCCATTTCCACACATAATCTAACCACCATCTCAAAGGTTTGAGTTTTTGTCTACTCATCAATTCCAAAACTTCCCAAGGGTATTTCCAAAAGAATAAATATCCTCTCCTTCCAAAGCTCAACAAGAAAATAAGGAAGCTTCACAACCTAGACATTATTATTTTCTCAAAGTGGTTTGAATCACAGTGACCACTCCTTTAAATATAGGTATGAGTTACTACAAAAATGATATTTTTTCTAAATAACTTCACGATCTTTCCCAAATTTGAGCACAAATAGCATCCACCGTTTTTCCAGTAAGTTGATGGACAAAGTGTAACCCATAATTGCCTTCTAGTTCCTGGAAATCCATACACTCATCAATATTTCTAATATACCTTCTATATAATTTACCTACCAATGCCATTTATTGATAATACAGGATCTGATCCAAGTATATATCTTCCCCCAAGACTAGTTCAATCTCTCCCTTTCATCCTAACTATGGAAATTTTGTGCACTCGAGCAATGCAGAACTGAAATTTCACCTTCTTCCTAGAAGGTTCCTCGGATATTAGCCCTAGAATTTTCATCCATTAGTACTTGTAAATTAGAGCATAAAATAGTGGTATAAAGATCACAATAATTCACTTCAAAAATCCCCAAACTTCCCAACAATTCAAGGAGAAAAGACACCAAGAAAAGAGATAAGTTTCATCCCCTTCTGGGAAACTTATCAACCAATAATCAAATCTAAAAATGCATTTTACAGCGATAATCACAGCAGTATAACATTAGTAAAATTAACATCTTATATTATTTCTTAGATGTCAAATCACTTAACAATTTTCCCTTTTACTTATGTCAAATTAGAAAAGCATAAATTGTTGTAAATTGCAAAGCATAACGAACATATATAGCTGAAATTCAAATATGAAAACAACATAAGGTGTGGACAGCTAGAAACTTCATATATAAGCTCAAGATGAAGTACAAGTACAAATCATAGCATTCTCTCAAGGCTACTACAAAAACTTCAACTATCCAGAAATCATTGGCTAGGGTAAGTCATCAAACCTTATCTCAACCAAGAAGATTCGAGTGCAAGAATCTCTCCAACACAACCCTCAATGCAATATGTCCTCCTTTTCTCTTTTTATTCACAAATCCACCCTAGGGTTTTCTTCCATAAACCTTAATATCCAATCTCCAAGGGATACACCCTAAGTTACTATAAAACTCCAAGATGCTCCAAGAAACTCAAAGAAGACCAAGAAACCCTAGCACCTCAAGAGAGAAAGAGAGAGAACACAAGTACAAGTGAAGACTTAAGAGAGATTTTATAAGAGAGAGAGGAAGTGCACACTCTCTTCTCTTAGTCACATCTCATCACAAGAGTGAATAGAAGTGAGTGAATGAATATGTTGTGGAAATAATCTCTCCTTATTCTACTTATATGGGAGGTAAGAGAGGCCAACAATACTATGTGCGCCTAAGCCCTTAAAAGAAACCTACAAGATCCCTTGTAAGCATCACAAGTGAGATGTCCACTCTAGAGTATAAGTGTCATGCTCCGATGGAAATGTTCTGCACAATAATGACTCGAAGGTGATGTAGCTAAACTAGGAAAGTCCACACCACTCCATCACAAGCCTCCATGAACTCCATGTTTCCTCCAAAGCAATGTACTCCATTGGATCAATTGCCCCCTACAAGAACATTTTCAAAACCCCAGGTGTCCCCAAGCAATCTCAAATCCTTCGAATAGAAAACCAAGCTACCACATGCCAACTAGGGCTTCAAACTCCCCTCTAGAATGCAAAATGATCCACTTTGCTTGTAGGGAACCCTCCAAACAAGTGGCTCCTCCACCAGTTATCAATAAAGGGCATCCATCAAACTTCCAAAAGATCTTCAACTCATAAGGGAAGAACATTGATCATGCAATCAAATAAGGTCAAGCATCCACTAAGCAAGCTATCTAAACTATGCATATCCATCATGAACCATATCTCATGCTACAATCCATATCACACCATCCAGGGGTTGAACATACACCATATACCCCAAATCTCATGAAGCACCCCCAAACATGGTGTAAATACTTTCGAAGTAACCTAAAAATCTAACACTAACCACCTACACCTTCTTCCTTTTAACCCTATTTGCATCCCTAGTCGTCTCCTTAGAAGGATTCAAACCCATATATGAATCCCTAGTAGGTTCAAAACCCCCTATTTCCAACACAAAGGACTTAGTTCCTCCTTCACCCAATCCTATACCCTGGTGACCCTATCTAAATATGGAGAGTCTCGTCCTAAATCTGAAGTGATGTGATGGGTTGGATCACTTGCAAGGATGGAACTAGGATTAGCATGAGGAGGTGTCAGTGTGGGTAATGTAACCTGATCTTGTGGTAGATTGGATCGTCCATGCCCTATCCTATGCATTGACTACCCTCCTGACATCACTTCCAAAGATTTCCAATTATGGAGTTGTGCCACCTTTGTGTTGCCTAGAAAAATGTCCTTTGTTCCCCATAATATGCCATGCACTAAACATCCCCAACATAAACCCAAAAACCATAAGCTAGCAAACACTACTATTGACATTAACAGGATTAGAGGAAAACCAAATTCAAAGGCCCTCGATCCCCATCCTCCACCAAACCCTAAGCTCCCTCTTTTAGTGAAATTAATTTTATTGTTAAGATAATATTGTTTGTTATAAATTAATAAAACAATTAATTGAAATATGGTGATTTAACTATAGCATATATATTTCAATCGCAATTAAAAGTTAATTAATAGAATGAATTAATCTAAAAAATTTAAAAAAATGTATGGGAGATAATGAGCCATTGTCTCCTATAATTTTTTAGACACAATTGCAACCATAATTGAGATGTGATAAACAACATAAGAAGTAATTATATTTAAAGTTAACATGGTTTTAATTAAGATCCCGTTTAAGGACCAAAAGTGTAATTTGAATGGATGTTGAATTGGACGCTAACATGGTCATAATTGAGATCATATTTTGGGCATTAATATGGATGCAATCGCAAATGATTATGGATGTTAATACCTTAATTAAAATTATTTTGAGAATGTAACTAGGATCAGAAGAACAACGTAGATTTTTGGACGATTTCAAGGTCACAATTGTGGATGTTTCTTGGGTTGCAATTATGGACATTTCTTTAATCACGACAAACACAAACATTCAAGTAATTTTGAGGTCTAAAATGGCCCTCCTAAGGAAAACAATAAAATAAGAGATGAATTTTCAAAGGGAAATAAAGAAAACTACTTTTTTATCGTATTTTCAACTTATCTCCTTATAGATTTACTCAAATTTCAAGTGTAGGCACTTGATTCCACATCCAATGAGTACCCGAATATAAACATGTTTTACATGTATTCTCAGTTTATCTCATTGTGAGTCTATTAAAAGTATGCAACATGGGTACTCATTCGATGTAGATTTGAATTATGCATCCAACAAGTGCCTACACTTGAAATTTCAGTAAACCCGTAAGGAAATAAGTCGAAAATACAATGAAAAAAGTAGTATTTTTTCCTTTCCCTCTAAAACTATTTAGCCTTATGGTTGACATCATCATCTTGAATCCTATTGATTCTTTTAAAGTTGATGTTGATCCACATTTTTTGTTTTGAGACCCATTTTTAACCTCAAAATTTCTCAATATGGTTGTAATTGAAACCATATTGTGAACGTTAATACAAACAAGATTACAATGTTTTATGGATGTTACTTAGAGAACCATTGAGGATGTAAGTAAGATCAAAAGAACAACCTAAACTTTTTGAACCATTTTGGGATCGCAATTATGGATGCTTTTAGTTTGTAAGTATTTTTGGGATCACAACATAGACCAAAATTAAAATTTGGATGTTGTAAAGGGTCGCTACCAAGGACGTTATATGGTTGCAACTATGATTGTTATTAACCAATATCACATAATGACACAAATTACCACCCTAATAGCAAATAATTCATGATTTTTAGCCCCAAAAAAAGGCATTATTTTAAATGAAATTTAAGTGGTAACTTATCCAAAATATTACATTGATACAAACATAATCAATTAATCTAAGTAGAAATCCCAATATTAATATTGAAGGCTTTCACCTCCCTATGTAATAATTCTAGACTTTAATTTATCTATGATATGATGAATGACCTCCCCTCAAACCCTCTCTTTAGTCACTTTCTCAAAAACTCCCACCTAATATGACTATAGTCAATTTTAAAAAGGGTAGAAAATTGATTTGCACCTAAGGTGGAATTTAGCGGTGGCCAATATGAATGCATTTGCCTTGGATGGAGTGGTAGATGAAGCTCTTCATTATGGAATCAATTGTTTTCAATTTGGAGATACTAAAAGGGAGACCTTACAATTTGGAGAGATTAAAAGGGGACCAAGATCTCCACGGATTCAAGATAAGGGTTTTCAAATGCATAAATAGTACTTTTGGGGCTTGTGGTGCAAATTAGGTAAGTGATCAATTCTCTCCTGGTAATTTTCTTTCTAATGTATTGTACGATGCATAACTCCAAGAAATATGGAGAAATTGGTTTCTATTGAAGGGACAACCAAGTAGCAACTCTTACATTTGTACACCTTAAAATAAAGATATTGGGTCCTTAATAATCTTGAACTTCATAAGCATAGTCTAAATTAAAGCAAGGCATCATAACATCTAGAATATGGAATTAGGTAGGGATTTGTGGGACTACTGATCATTTGGGAAAATTCATATTTGTAAATCGATATATTTTATAATCAACCTTATTTAATAAAATTTAACTTCGAAATAAATTACACCTAACAATGTTAAGACCCTTCATTATAACCCTTCCTTATAGTTATATCCCAATTAGTATATGTTAGGACCCTTCTCATCATTATAGACTCCTTCCCCTATAGTTATACCCCAATTAGTATGTCTAAGGATCACGAGATTATGAACAACATTTTTAATATTTAAATTCTACCTTATTAATGATGGAGACCTTGACCACTCATATGTGGTTGTCATTGTTTGCCTTGCTAGTTGCTACAACAAAGGGTGTTAGAAGTTTAGAGTAGACACAATGAAAGACCAACTTATATTAAATGTGTTAGTTAAGAATTATTTTATCTATGGTCATGACTCAAACCCTAGAGCAAGTTGTTTTAAAATTGTAGATGGGAGTGACATTCCAAAATGAACTTCATGGACACCTTGCCATGTAGTCATAGGCCAACAATTTCTTACGGTATGATTTAAGTTCCTAAATTGAGAATGAATGCATTAATAATATTGAGGTAACAAATTTCATAATGGAATATCTCTTAATGCAAAAGGAAGGTTGGCTTTGCCAGTGTGCTGGGTTGAGTAATCTACAGGGCAAAGTTTGCATAGACACATAACTTCACCCTCGAGAAGGTGGGTGGTGGGGTATGAAGGTGAACACCATGTGTAAATTGATTTGTTTCCTTACCACAAGGTGCAAGTTGTTTGTCAATACCTAACAACCCTTTTGAGTTTCATAGTGTAGCATTAGATGCAATGCAACAAATAAAAGTATGCTAGCATAGTGGAAAACACCCTTATCATTCCTAATAGACCTTTATGTCCCGCTTAAATGGAAACTTCACCAACAAATAGAGATAAGGCTCAATGAATTTCACTTCAATACATCTAGTTGATATGAGGATGTCACAACTATCTTGTTCAAATGGGAATTTTTTTAATAATCTCTACAAACGTTTTCTCTATATTCTAGTTCAATGAAATTTTTTTGGAATCGTAGTTTGTGTTTTGTAAGCTTATGTATTAATGAGGCCTATGCTTCCTAGTTTTAGACTAAAGTTTGTATCTCAATCTCTGTGGTTGGTGTTGCCATTTTATAATGTTTTTAATAGTCTGATATAAGCTTGTTTTCTTGTTTGCTTTATGGACCTCCTTTGCTTGTGATTATTATTATTGTGTTGTCTTTCTAAACACAAGCTTGTTTAACTATGGTGTTGTATCCCTTGTTGAGGAATCTTCTTAAATGCAAATTTATTAAACCATGGTAGCATGTCCCTGGTTGAGAATTTCATTTCACATTAATATGACTATATCACTTTCTTAAAATGTCAATCAAAAAATACAAAAAAAAAAGGCATTGTAAGTGAGTATGTAATAATTTCACATTGACCATAGTTGTAAGAGATGGGGGTTTATGAAGTACTACAAGTACCAAAATATTTGCCCATTGGCTTTGAAATTCAAGTTTATAGCTTGGCATGATAGCATCCTCCATTACTTTAGTACTAACATCACTTCTTGTATGCTTTGTGAATCCCCACTTGTAGTAATTATGATCACTATCCCTTGTGTAAAGGTTCACAGAAAATAATTTAGAAAAAAAGGGCATGTGATTATCACACATTTAAACACTTGTGAGACATCGTTGATTTATGAAGTACTACACTCAACAATACATAGTGATTTATGAAGTATTACACTCATGAAAGCTTTCTTAATCTGGAAATTGGATTTGGGGTGCAAATCCTCGGATTCATGTGATTGCATCCTCCCATGTTCCTCTACTAACATTGCTTAAGAGATATCTATGTGCTTCATGGGTCCCCATTGCTTGTGGATGTCTTTGTGACATCTTCCTAAATGTAAGCTTGTGTCAACAAGGTCTTGGTTCAATGGTAAAAAAGAGGTGTCCCATAGTCCCTACCAAGGTTTAAATCACCTAGAGACATGTTTCGCTCCTTGTGGATCATCTTGCCCATTCAAGCAAGTTGTTTCATAAAGTGGAAGGGGAGGGAAGATAATGTTTACCGGAATGATAATACAAACATAATGAGGAAGGTAATGCTTGCCGCGATGATAAACAAAAACATCATGTCAAAAGAAATGTAAGCTTACTAAACCATAGTGACATATCCCTAGTTGAAAATTTTGTTCCACAACTCCCTACGGAAAAATATTTAAAGAGCGTAATAATCCCACAATGAAAACAATTGTAATATAAGTGGTTTATGAAATACCATAGACAGAAAAACACATCCCAATTTAGACATTGTGTTTGGGGCGCAAGTCCTCAAGTTGATATAATAACATTCTCCCTCAAAATTAGGTACTAGCATTCACTTAAAGTTGTCTATGTATTACATAATTTCCATGGCACCCTTTTCGTATTGTTATATTGACCAAATTAGCTTGAGCAGGGGTTCTTAATCCCATATTGATACATTTAATGATTAACTCTTTCCTCGTAGTCACAATCCCTTAGTTTCCTAATAGGCATTAATAAGAGCTTAGATTTATAGGAACACCGACCCTTGAGATGTACTTACAATTGGTAGGGAACTTCATTGACCCTTTCCCTTGTGGTCACCAGAGCAACCTTCATTATTCAGATCAGCATAATAAATACGCAACTTTGAGATCAACATAACAAATCTACAACTTCTAAGATATCTTAGACCATTAAATGGGATAAACCACTTTTTGCAATAGTCTACTACATGACAATATGATTCCAGGTTGACAAACCACAAAAATTGTCTTATTGTGGTATTAACAGTATACAACTGATACACATTACATATTGATTAACCTAAAAAGTCTTTCTTTAGTAGAATTTCATGTTTCCGCACTTGATAGCATAGATCCATCTTAACTTCAGATTTATCAAAAAGTACTCTAGGTGTACAATCTCTCCGGCATTAAGATGGATCTATGCATGCTAGTATGTATACATACAACTATTTTTTTTATTTTTTAACGTCCAAAGGGATGCACTAGTGTGAGACCATTCCTTGGAATAACTGTGCAGCATGCTCACACAGGGATGGTGTTTTTGTAGGCCACCCACAAGCACCTTTCCAAAAACATCTCCATTTGGAGGATGGCCACTGCATCATGCAGTATCAAACCAGAGACTTGGTAAGGATCAAACCCAAGCAGACCAACATGGGCCTAACGGTTAAAAACATGTCTTCCCTCCTTGGAGGTCATAGGTTCGAATCCCCACTAGGCTGTAACCTTAAATTAGATTATTATTATTATTATATATATACAACCAAATACACATTACATATTGATTAACCTAGATTAGAATTTCATGTTTCCACATCACAGACTTGTTAGCATAGATCCATCTTAACCTAGGATCTATAAAAAAACTCTAGGTGTCAGGCATCGAGATGGAGCTATGCATGCTAAGTCACCTTTGTTTTAATGTTGGGAGTTAAGTCAATTTTGTATATTGGTCCTTTTGGGTTATATACACACAATGTAAGAAATATCTCCCCCGCCCCTGCTGTAGAGCACCTTGCCTTACCTGCTGCGACAAGTTACAAGACAACAAAAATCAAAATCCAATGATGCTAGATCCTAATGACAGCCTGCCCAGTTTTGTCTATTGCCCCTGATCAAGCTTGTGACTGCAACCCAAAGAATTTAGGATCATTGCTAATGATTTGAACAAGGTACTGTTTGACCATATGCTTGTTCTTCTGTTGTTAGCTAGGTTTTAATGTTCTAATCATTGACTTGAAAAGATGTTAATGATTAAAATTTGAAAGCCTTGCAGAAAACTTGAAAAGATGTTAATGATTAAAATTTGAAAGCCTTGCAGAAACTATGTAATTACAAGTCTGTTTGGATTGACAGAGTGAAGTGACCAATATAAAAGTTAAAACCATTCCTGGTCAGTATATGGTAAAAAGATTCTTCTGTTTATCCCAAAAGTTATAACTCATGGTCGAAAAGTATCTGGACAAAAGATTCTAGCGTGTTACTATTATTATTGGTATCAAATGTACTCAGATATGCTGCTAAATGTCACAATACGGTTTATAACAATGACTTTAATGCTACAGTCGATAATCACTACCAGTGATGTATGCATTTTCCATGAACATTTGTATTTTATCACCATAAAGACTAGAAAACCCAAATATTAAGTGTCGAAGATTAAGTTCTTATTACTAAAACAATATTACTTCTGCAAGGACAACATCTACTCTCGGTTGATGGCAGAGGCAAACTTCATTAACTTCAGAACACAGATTGCTGATGTAAATACTTGTGTCATGCAGCAAGTAGCTTCTGTATGTCCTTCTGCAACAGGAAAACTACTTATTATTAACTGATCAACAGAGGAATAGCCTGCCCCGGAAATAAAACTACAAATCATATGCCTGTTTGCAATCCCCTTTTACACGTATCAAGCTACCAAGGCAAAGGTTAGAGAATATACTGACCTCAATTTGAAAAGGGGAAGTTGTTGGGAGATATCTCTCAACAACCTTCCCATCCCTGTCTATCAAGAATTTCTCAAAGTTCCACTTTATACTGTCACCAAAAAGTCCTGTACCCTTACTGGATTTTAAGAACTTGTAAACTGGAGCTGTATTTGGGCCATTCACATCAACCTGCAGGAAGCATTTGATCAGGTTCATAACTACCAAGACATCCATTAAAGGGAGGTTTTCACAAGCCCCTGGTCAATTCATTACAAATTTCATAGTATTGCTACCTTGTCAAATATGGGAAACTCAGCTTTGAATCTGGTGCATGCAAATTCCTTTATCTCCGTATTCTTTCCAGGTTCCTGGCCTCCAAATTGGTTGCAAGGGAATGCTAGAATCTCAAACCCTGCATATTACAAGTCTCCGACAACAAATTTCACTATCTTTGCATTCATCCAAATAAATTTCCTGGAGCACACCATGTACATATTTCATCTGTAAATGCTTGTAGGAATTCATCACGGCAAGAGATGCCACAGCTAAGGCAACTTGTCCCATGCATACAAAACTGATTCTAGTTAAAGATGTCCTGAATAAACATCATATTAGGAGTGATGGTGACACAATACTGATGCTGATAAGCACATTTATCCAAAACATTCATTATCTTTCTATTTTTTGTCTCCAAGTCTTCAAGATTTGTGATTGGTGTAGAAAAGGCATCAAGTTTGTAATAACAGATAAAGGTTTCATGTTTTCAACCAATTGTGGTGAATATTGAGAGCAAAAAGTTACCTGGAACTTTCAAAAAAGAAAAGAAAAGGGACACTTTGTTGATCTATCATACACAATTGGGCATAATATACCAAACCTACTTAATGTTGAAATGAACCTATAGTAGAGACTTTGCTTAAGACAGCCCTCTCCACCCTGCAAATCTCCCCTGATGAAGAACCTTAAACGTATCCAAATATTTGTAAGATAGATAAGACTATCCTCTTATGGGATAAAATAGGTTATGTTCATAAAATCTGATTTGGTTCTTGAGGTAACTTCCACTCGCAATAATATTATTTGCTCCATTCCTGCATCTGCCAATCTTGTCAGATGCACAAAGGGCCAGATATGTTTGCTTGATCCAAATGCCCCAATGTGTAGTGTGCACATTTTGTTGTCTGTATCATTCATGAGGTATCAAGAGGTTCGTCCCCAATATAAATAATCTACTTGCTCTGATAAGGGAGTTATCAGCAAGAAATCTAATCAATACCAGTGATTTAAAAAAAAATCCTGATTAGGCATACTTACACAAAATAATCGACCTTTCGATCAGTCTTATCAAGTAGAGATTTTCCATTTGTTTTGAATGGCAGGGTTCTAAAAACTTTAATATGGAAGAAGTTAAAAATAAGAGGGCATGTACAATGTAAATCCTTTTATGGTTTGAAGCCCAAGATGGGTGTAAGATTGTTAAGTTTTAAAGTTGCCAGTGGTCTTTCATCTGAAACCCAACAAGGTGGACAGTTTGGGTATGCAAGTTGTGAAAGCCCACAGTGCATGATAAACAACAGACTTGACAGCAAAACAGGGATCAGGTCTCAGTAGCTTGCAGAGCTTGGTCAACCATACCCCTTACATCTTGCTTATAATGTACCACAAAATGTTAAGTTTAGGTTTGAACACACCTTGGGTTTTGTATTTCTCATATAGATGTGAAAGTTCCGTGTAATTGCCAGTAGTTAAACCACTGCATCATACATAAAAAAAACCTGGTTAGCAGCAAACATAGTTAAACTGGCTACAAACCGTTTCATAAATTTGAGCAGTTAAGACAAATGGGCACTTTACATTGGTAGATAAACTGTATTAACTTCGCAAAAAAACTGGCATTCAAAACTGTACCTCAGCACAGATAGCAATCTTTTAAGCTCTATGTAACTTCAACTCAATGCATTGAAATCTATGTAAACCATCTTAAGAAAAACTCTTTCAACCATTTAGTGCATTAGCACCCACAAACTGGTCCAGAGGGCCACTTTGTATTTCAGATAAATTTAAGTTAGATTCTATAGAAATAAACTAAAGTCTAAAAGTAAATTCTGTCGATGTAAGTTCAATCAAGTATTTTCCATCTACATAAACTAAAGTGAATTCTGATGATTTGCTTGAAGCAGTGTTGCCAGAGGCTCAGAGCAAAGTGGGAACAGGGAATGAGAAGTGGCCCTTCCCAGAAAATCTTGGGAGTGAAGCAGTCCCAAAAACAATCCATGCACATATATTAATAGATATTTTTATATATTATAAATTGTGATGCATATATTATTCAAAAAAGGTACAGAATGCAAATTAGTTGCTAATAACATAGCTTTGAGTGCTACTAGTAGACAAATAGTACATTATTAAAAAGTTAGAACTGTAATTCATAGTAGACTGAAGCATCAACAATTTAGTACAAGTCTCAAAATCATTTGGTAGTTACAAAGTTAAAAATCAGAAAGCACGAAGTAGAATAGGAAATCAAGTTGAACTTGACAACATCAACCATCAAGCAGTTACAAAGTTATAACCCAGATAGTAGGAAGTAGAATATGAAATGAAATAGGCCATCATGACCAAAGAGTTATAACATGCATAGAATAATGTTTACAAAATAGACCATCTTCCTAATTTACATTAGAAACCGAAACACTAAACTGAGTTGCAGCCTATGACAAGGAAAGAAATGAAAAAAGAGGAACAACTATATTGTCTATTGCTGTTTCCTCTGCCATGAGCAATTTCTACTCTAGTTTCCCACCAAAAGCATGTGCACCACCAAATGCTGAAAGGCCCCCACACCGCTGTGGAGGTGGTGAAGCTAAAGATGGTAGAGTACTCCCGACATTGGGAGATGAGGCTGACATCTAAACATGACCATCATCATGTTGCATAAACCTTCTGGAAGTAAACTGTGTGTAAGTTTATGAAACGTCCAACATTTCGAGTGGACACTCCACCCATCATCAAGGACAAGTAAAGCTTTAGTAATGATAGAATGAGTGCTGGTGACAGGATATAAAGGAGAAAATTTTATGGCTAACTGTTGGAAAAAATAATTAAATTAATAGATGATCATCACACACTCAGATGACCATCATCTTCAACGATAAGATAGGCTTCCAACACCTCCAAAACTAGTGCTCCATCCTCCAAATTGTTCTCTGAATTGTTGTTCCAATTCTTAAATGTTTTATTATTCTAAAGCTACTCAGTATGAGTCAACAACCTCAAGCTATAGTGCACATAAACCAAGCTATCTGCCCAATGTACATTCCACTTGTGTCTCTCCATGCTATGGATGAAGTTGTAGCCTGTAGGTGCTCCAACATTTGTTTAGAGAAGAACTGTTAACAACTTGTGAAAGCACCTTCTTTGTTAATTGCTACAAATCTTGGCAACCATTGCCATACATGTACCACCAAAAGAAAGAAAGCAACCTATCTCGATCTCTAACAGCGCAGTTCATCCCAAATGCCTCCTCCCCTCCGATATACATGCTCAACTGATCTCGTATGGTGCCACACTTAAACTCATCAAGGACCAATTTGTCTAATGTAGCCATATGTCCCACCTAAACCTTAGGATCCATGTGTGTTTTTTCTTCACCACACTGCCAAGTGTTGGTCTTGCAAGCCACTCTACAGATAATACTTTGGTGCAAGGACATACACTAAGCAATGGGGTGGAATATTTAGCTTATTCCACCATTCAACCACAAGTTTATGAACATCATCATACAACCATGCATCTATATGCTGAAGACTGTCTTTATATGGCCTAGCATTATATCAATTTTTTCATACCCTCCCCAATGATTGGCTGATCCAAATCTGCAAACTATATCATATTATAAATGGGTCAAGTCAACCGTATAGCACCTCGCGAGTTGTCTCTCTATCATAACCCTGCAGCCTCAACTATTAATTGCTCCCGTGAATGACTCACCACCACAATAGCAAATGTTTGTCTTACCTTCAAATGTGCCTGAAAGTGAGGTAATGACTACTAAATAGCTGCAACTTGGAGGGAGTGTGAAAAAATTATTGGGCAATGGGCAGCACTATGATTGGTGATGAATTTAACAACCACATTCCCTCTCTTGTAGCATCTTAACAATGAATCAGGTCATATCAAGTTCACCATGGAAGTTGAGGAAAACAAGGCCCTTCCTTTCCTAGATATTTTTATGACCAGGAAACCGAACTGTACTGTTGCCCATCAAGTTCACAAAAAGAGCACCCATACCGAGCAATATTTGTAAGTTGATTCCCATCATCACCCTTCACAAAAATGTGGACTTCTTAATACGCTTTGTTGACCGCCTCTCTAACTAGGGGGTCAACTCCATGTGCCATGAAGAGATGCATCCTCAGATACTCATTTGTCGAAGACCTTTTGGTTCTACAGGGCATTTTTGGCCCCAACACTTCTTTTTGTCACTGGAATTTCCACACCCCTGCGTGGGTCAATAATGTAATAGGTCTACATGGCTCATAGTTAG